>JAHPZR010035772.1:15000-20770 GCA_019787425.1 Platygyra sinensis
ATTTTTAAACCTTTCTGTCAACATTTTTTCACTTCACTTTTTCTTCCCACGTACGAAGCTACGTATATCGCCGGATATCCGTCACCTACGGATGACGGATATCGAGAGCATCATGACCATATTTGGATAGTGTTACAATTTGTTGAATAATAAAATCTATTATTATTACTTGAACTCACATTTACTACAAACATAAAGAATTGTTTGATTTTAAGAAAGATATATGAAATTAATCTGGCACACTGTATCCTCATAACCCACTACAGAGATGAACATTGAATAATATGAGTATCGTGGGTATCAAACGTGGAATGGAATGTGTAGACAAAATGGAAAGTGTGTGGACGGAAATAAACGAGGGATTCGAACGAGGCTTGTTGTGAATGAGCGAAGACGTTTGCCTGAAGAATATTAGGCTTTAATCACCAAAACTCTTACTTACACAAAACATGGCGGCCAACTGCGGCCATGAGGATTGTAGGCTCATATATATAATAAAGTCAAATCACACGACATGTCCAACACAACGAACTATAATGTGACGCGATACGTCACGCAATACCCGCAAAACTCTTACGCAATGTCATTTGCATGCACACCACAAGGCTGCAGCCTGAAATGTACATAAGGAACATAAACGTTTCGCCTAAATCTAGGAAAATAACCAGGATTTCAGTATAGTTCATCAAGTGGTTGTATTTCCAGCTCACAAAATGTAATTTGGGGGCCTAACAAGCTTAACAAAGCTAAAAATATCATTTGTTTACAATAGCTATTCCCTTTTATTAAGCATTTTTCACACATTAAAAATTAACTATGTGAAATAAACCAGTCCTGTTTTTAACAGTCTTTTTTAGCAGGATACAACAGTGCAATGAAAATTGTCCATTGCAATGAATGAGCTGGCTCTAAGAGCCCTTTGATTGTTTCTGGGATCCTCCGCGCGCGAAACTTAGAATATATTACATTTGTATGCAAACTAGGAAAAGAAACGAGGAGGGAATAGGAAGACACAGGGAAAAAACCCTTTTTCTCTGCATCCTCGCCTCTCGATTGCATGCTCCAGTAACTTCTAGCGGACTAGGAAAAGAAAGCAGTAACTTCTAGAGGACTAGGAAAAGAAAAAAACTGTTCGTAGTCTAATTCGCTGCCAAATTTTTCACTACGTGTTTCCAAAATCAGAGCGTTCTTCACATTTTATCGTAATATTTATTTTTTACATAAGCGATTAACTAGCGCTTTACGTCGCGGTTGAGAAAAAAATGGTTTGTATATAGTATGGTACCGTAGACTTCTTACTCTCAGGAAATCCGCCAACAAAGTGGTTTAAAGGGCTCCAGATGACGGGAATATGACGCAGTGTCCAGGAAAGACGAACCCGCTGTGCAACTTGTCAGCAGGCATTATTATAGACTTCGATCAACCAGTTGATCACTAAGAAAGTTTAATTCTTGTGAAAATCAGAAATAATTACGCCAGTTTTAGATGAAACCTTGAATGAAAATTTAATTATGAGTATTTATAGAGTTGCTTTAGCAAAAGGACACGAAGCTAAATCCGGCGTGAAGGTTTGTATTGTCTCTTAAGTTTGGTATTTCAAATCTCTTCAAATTGATCACGTTGCCGGTAAGTAAATTTGAAGGAAAGTTTGTTCATTTGCTTAAGAAATAATTCTTTATTTATTCTAGGGTTTTGTCCGTGTTCTTCCGCCGTTTGCAGTGACTGCAAACTTCTATCAGAGCAGATCGTGCAGCAGGTAGGTATCTGAGTGATCAATTGCAATGTCTCATTTCCGGACGTATACAAAACATCGACCGGGGTCCATGGACCACCCCATGGACCTGGTCCATGGACCACCCCGTGGACCCGGTCCATGGACCACCCCATGGACCACCCCATGGACCACCCCTAATTTTCAACAGGAAATCGCCCCTGTTAATATGAAAATTTACCGGAGGTCAGGGTATGAACAAAAACACAGACTCGTATTTATTGCTTACGTCCTTGAGGGTTTGTCTCATAACAGCAGGTTAGCGGTTTTATGCGGGGTCAGGTACAATTAAGTCTTGCGACTGTAGATAGCTTGCAATACAGGCGTACTTTGTGGGTACGAGCAAGAAATACTCACCTGATCTTTGGATCGTTTCAAGGCAACTGCAACAACAACAACAACAACAACAAATAAACTTTATTAATAATAACACTTAAAACGGAGAACATGCACAACTCGCATATAGCGTAAGCTAGTCGAGGCGAGTTGTGCAGGAAGAAAAAAAATTAAAAATAAAAATAAACCAATTTGTAAGCTTCAAATAAAAGACTATAAATCACGACAGGAATGAACTACAAATAAAATACAGTCATTAGCATCCGGGGATAAATATGTTTACAGAATTGATTTTTAAAAGGTAGCTTAATAACCTAAACAAAATAAACAAACTAAACAGGCGAAGAGATTGACAGTGATTGACTACAAAAAGTTATGTAAAATATAAATTAATTTTAGATAGTAAATTAGGTGCCTCAATATAATCCTCCTTGCCTTCTAAAGCTGCCAATAAAGCTTTGCGAATTGATTTCTTGAATGCCATTTTTGGTTGATTACACACTTGCGATGGGAGACAATTCCACGCTTTCGCGCCAAAGCATGAAAAAGAGTTCTGCTGTTGATTTAAGCGTGAAAATTGAATATGATATTTGCCACTAGATGCAGCCCTCGTGTTATATGAATGAATCAAGCTGGTCTTGACAAATTTTTCAGATATATCTTTTGGAGCAGAGTTATTTGAGACATCATACATAGAGTGTAAAACAGCTTCAAAGTAAAGCTGGTGGATGGGTAATATTTTAGAAGAAATAAAAAAAGGAATAGCATGAGTTCTTGGATTTAGAAAATACATCAAGCGTAGTGCACGTTTTTGAAGTAGCAATAATTTATTAAGATGGGCTTTTGCGGCTTGGCCCCAAGCAGTCAAACCATATGTCAAGTAGGGAAGTATGAGGGACTGATATATGCATCTCAAAGTACAGAATGGAACGAAGTGTCTTAGACGAGATATTACTCCGACAATTTTACTAATCTTCACGGCGATATAGTCTATGTGATATTTCCAGGACAAGTGGTTGTCAATCAAAACACCTAAGTACTTAACATATTCCTTACACTCTAGACCTGACGATATGTTGGTGCTGTTGTCTATTACTTTGAGTTTAATCTCATAATTTAGCGGTCGCTGTGGAGGTCGAAAAATGACAAAGTTTGATTTCTTAATGTTAAGTGTCAACTTATTTACATGCAACCATTCACATACATTTTTCAGCTCTTTGTTAACGGTCTCCTCGAGGGACTTGGGATGTCTATCATCATAAAGCATGTTTGTGTCATCCGCAAATAGAACAAAATTTAACTTCTGTGAAGAGTTTGGAATATCGTTAATAAATATCAGAAACTTACTGCCATAACTTACTGGTGAAGGGGCTGGAGCGAGTTATGTTATCCGGCAACCTACCCCCTCCAAGGTCACGCTTCGTTCAATACGAAAACTGAATATGTTCTTGCCCTCCGATTAAATTTACAAGCTGGAATGAAAATATTGGGGGTAGAAATGTACTAGATCTTCTGTATCTCAAAACGAGTTTGTGGTCTTCCCATTTATGGGGTGCGATCCCAAAGCAACCCGCTATTACGAGACAAACCCTCAAGGACGTAAGCAATAAATACAAGTCTGTGTTTTTGTTCATACCCTGACCTCCGGTAAATTTTCATATTAACAGGGGCGATTTCCTGTTGAAAATTAGGGGTGGTCCATGGGGTGGTCCATGGACCAGGTCCATGGAGTGGTCCATGGACCCCGGTCCATGTTTTGTATACGTCCCTCATTTCCTATTACACTGTCAACACATTGCTATGAAAAGAGGTGAGAATAAACAAGATCATCAATGAGGGTATATTATTGTCCTAGTTATGCAATGCTCTCAGGTGGTACACTGCAGAATATCCCACCAGTTACTTGAATTTTCAAGGTACACACGCAAGCTTAATTATGTACCGGTCAAATTGAAGCTTGAAAATCCTCCCTCCCAGGCTACCCCCTGGGCATTTGAATTCTTGGAAAATATTTCTTCAAATCCCGCCCCACCCTCACCAGGCCAAAAAGCTGTTCAAATGCCCTACCACCGGGAAAATTACTAGATTACTGTTTTAACATTTTTAGTAGCTTCTGTTAGGCTTTTGAAGCTGTGCATGTTAACATGGCTTATTAGATAACACATATTTATATATAATAGATATAAATCGTTCTTAACCCATTGACTCCTGGAATTTTTTTGCCAAAAATGCATTTGGACATTGTGGTGGTTTTGAGGCTGGATCTTGGCCAAATTAGTTTTAATCTGGTCGAAAATGCATTTGTAGCACGACAGCTAGCCCTTCTTGCCACTAAAATCGCGTTTTACGAACTTTGGGCCCATGCATGCGCAGAAATCAAAATTTTGAGTTTTTGGACGAGAAGGTGGCCTACGTCTTTAGGCTTTTCGATTTTTGATGTTTTTTTTCCTTTGCTTTTTCTCCTTTTCTCTTCTTTTCGCTTCAGGGATTGACCTTTTACTGGGCTTGCTTGCAGTTAAAAAACTTCTAAGAAAGAGTCATCGAAGCGGCCAATTTTTACCGTGGAGCAGTTAGGTGTAGTGGCAGTAAATTTTGCTCTGAGTTTTTCACTCATCTTTTTGAGCATTTTTGTGCATATCTCAGGCGCCATTAAGCCGATCACTCTGATCTAGGCATCAATGGAAAGTTCTTTTCCTCCTGCAGAAGTTGAGTATAGATGATGCCAATTTTGGTCAAAAATGATGACGTCAGAAGCGGAAGAAAGGCCAAGGTTTCGGTCACGGAGCCCCTGCCGGCCTTAACGGCGGCACAGTGTCAATGGCGTTGAAGGAACGAATTTATATCTATTATATATAAATGATGTGTTATTCTAATAAAACAGCCATGTTAACATGCACAGCTTCAAAAGCCTAACAGAAGCTACCTAAAAATGTTAAAACAGTAATCTAGTAATTTCCCGGTGGTAGGGCATTTGAACAGCTTTTTGGCCTGGTGAGGGTGGGCGGGATTTGAAGAAATATTTTCCAAGAATTCAAATGCCCAGGGGGTAGCTGGGAGGGAGGGATTTTCAAGCTTCAATTTGACCGGTACATAATTAAGCTTGCGTGTGTACCTTGAAAATTCAAGTAACTGGTGGGATATTCTGGCAGGTACCACCTGAGAGCATTGCATAACTAAGGGACAATAATATAAGCACCCTCAGTGATGACTCTTGTTTTTATTCTCTCCCCTATTTCCTATTTAGCACTGTCTTCACAGTGCTAAATAGGAAATAGGGGTGAGAATAAAAACAAGAGTCATCACTGAGGGTGCTTATATTATTGTCCCTTAGTTATGCAATGCTCTCAGGTGGTACCTGCCAGAATATCCCACCAGTTACTTGAATTTTCAAGGTACACACGCAAGCTTAATTATGTACCGGTCAAATTGAAGCTTGAAAATCCCTCCCTCCCAGCTACCCCCTGGGCATTTGAATTCTTGGAAAATATTTCTTCAAATCCCGCCCACCCTCACCAGGCCAAAAAGCTGTTCAAATGCCCTACCACCGGGAAATTACTAGATTACTGTTTTAACATTTTTAGTGAGCTTCTGTTAGGCTTTTGAAGCTGTGCATGTTAACATGGCTTATTAGATAACACATATTTATATATAATAGATATAAAT
>JAHPZR010035773.1:0-5000 GCA_019787425.1 Platygyra sinensis
GGACACTAAAATAATTAGGAAAAGAACGAAAAGAATGTATACATTGTATAGTAAATTTATAATTGTCTAAGATCGCCCTCCGCTCAATCTACAGAATGAGGAAATATACATCAAACTTTACCTAGTCTGGTAAGTCTCAGCTTAACTTATTAAGTAGAAAACAGTGTTTTTTTATTCCAATTGGAGCCAATGGGAATTTATAACTTAGATCGTCTCGTTCCTTAAAACAATTGGGAAACAGCGAGAGTAAGCAAAGCAGCTGTTATACTTGAACGTATTTCTTCGCCTTGAATCGCATTGACCTGGTTCTAACGTGGTTTTCAATAATGAAATTGCATCATGTCAACTAACGCATTTACTGAACAAAATTCGTCGTCGCCTAGATCGAACATGAACTATGTCATTTTGCTCAGTAACTAATTAACATTTAAAGAAACAGGGTAAGTCATTAATAGGTGTCAATTGCAAAAGTGGTGGCTCCAATGTTGGGTTAAGGCAGATGAGTTAAAATCGCGGTCGAGGGAAGTTTGCTGGGTCGCTCCAAAACACAGACCGTGCAAACTTCAGACTGCAGACCGTTCAAACCAAGCAGACTTTGCAGACTGAGACTTTTTTGTAACACTTGACTCAATTTTTCAGGTTCTGCAATTACAAAGTAGTGTTCAATATGTCCTAATGTTTTTCATTTGTCCACAGGTCGCACATGTCAACATCTGACTGTTGATTCAACAGACAAACGTGTTTAATAGACTTTGTATAGAAAATTCCCTTTACTGGTACAAAATATACTAAAATCAAGTATAAAAATAATTAACTTTCATACATTCAGGGCACGAACTGCGTCAATTTTTAACAGTTTGTGGTTTTATTTCGTTTGTGCAATTTGTTGATGTTGTTTTGTTTCCGATTTCCTTAGTCTTTGTTCCCCTCTTAACTGATTCATAAAACAAAGCAAAGGCACGGTGACTCTCAGCGACGTTGTCAAAGAAATCGCTTTCGCTTTACAAAGTACAGAATCGCCATTAAACCAGGAGTATCCCCTCTTTCGCTTAGTCCGTTGAGCATGACACGAGGAGAAAATGCTCGCGTGAGGTTCTTTTCCACGAGGGTTTCCAACGCGTCATGCACGTCGGACTAAGTGAAAGAGGGGCTACTCGTGATCTAATATAAATCACTATAGCTAATCGTGGAAAAAAACACAATTGCCATATAAAGACCAGCTAAATTAACCATCGCATCAACTCACTCATGGCAACCGTATTGCGCTGAGAATTTCAAATGCTATACGGTTTTCTGTGGCCTTTCCATGCTGCTTGGCTTTTTTTGATTTAATAAAGCTCACGCTTCAACAGCCAGTTTACATTTTGTACACCAAGAGTAAAAAAATGCACATGTTACGTGTGGCATTACATTACGAGTGAAGTTTATTTCTACAGTGATTTTACAATAGCTTTACTTAAGCATATTTAGGACTAAGGGCGTTTCCTTTGCAAAGTCTATGGCACGTCAACAGCTAGCGTGGCCAAGCTAGCGTGGCCTGCACATAACAAACATTCCCAAATGTAATTAACTGAACACTAATTTGTGACCAGAACCTAAAAATATGCGATTCAAATGTAAATTCAGAAACGAAAGTAAAAAAGTACTCAGTCTGCATGGTCTGCACTGTCTGCGGTGTATACTCTGCTGTCTGCATTGTCTGCGTTTTGGGGTGACAAAGTCGACAACACCCTGGGCCGGGCTGTCCAAAGCCCGATTAAGCTAATTCAGGATAAGTGAGAATTTTGATTTCAGTTTTGTAACGTTTCGGTGAGGTTTTCTGTTTACATTGTTTGTCCTTTAGTTCTGAGTTTGAATGATCACAAACTATAAGAAACATAAGCAGTGAAAAGCATTTTTATACAAGAAAAAAAATCAATACTTCGGTTAACTTTTAATCCTGGGTTAGCGTTAACCGGCTTTCGAACAACCCGCCCCTGGTTTGTTTACCTAACTATCACACTGGTAAAATGGAAAATAGATTAGCTATGAAATTCAAATATAGACCGACAATAGGTTATGTACAGAGCTGTGTTTAATCAAAACAAAATAAGCGCTTCAAGTGGTGTCGGTAAGAGTTCCTTTAAGGGGCTGTCAACAACTTGAAATTTTACTACTCAGTATCTTTATATTGACTCTACAAAAAGCCAAGTCATTACTGAACAAGGTACCGTAGCAATAGCAGAACCTGTCGAAAGCACTTTTAATTTAGCTCTTAAGAAATTAACATTGAAAAAAAAATCTACATGTCCTGAACCTCCCCCACAATTTTTTTTCCAACTTGCACAATGTAATACATGCAAGTCCAGATTGTAAGCCCAAAAAGCTTCAAATTATGTTGCTATGGTAACCTTTTGTGCAAGAAAATCACTATAGCTTGTACATTCGTTTGAAATCGGCTACTACATGTATTATTCCATTCAAGAGCAACAGAATTTTAGAAACCGTTGTGAGCCACCATAATGAAGTTTAGACAACCAGCCGTGTTTAACAGCAGACAGCGACCTTTTTTAAACTCCGCTGCTTGTACTTTTTTACTTCTTTCTTCTTTTGCTCTTTGAAGATGCACCGACCGCTCAAAAAAGGCTAACCATGTTTTGCTTACTATCCCTTTGCATTGTAAGTTATAGGGCAATGGATACTCACATTTGTTCAAGTGTTTGGCTGATGTAGACTGGGAACAGCTTATCTAAATAACAAAACCGAGGCGCCACGCACCTCTTGTAAGGTTTAACAGGATTGGCTGAGAAAACAATAGAATAAACAACAGAAACAATGGCCCTAGTCCTGAAAACAATAGAGGTGGATGAGTCCGGGAGCAAATAAAATTAGAGGTTCCGAAGAGGTGCGTGGCTTCTGACAAAACCGAGGGGGTGGTCGACCTTCACCCACTCCTTGATTTGTGGCAACTTTGTCACCGGAAAACCTTCGTTTGCTTTTCTCTCTTTTAATGGTACTTTGATAACCAGTGAGAACTGTCTTTATCGTTGAGCCCAACGTATATATTAGTAGCAAATTTTGCTTAGTCAGCATTTTATGTTACCGTTTCAAAGAACACTCAAGATTGACTAATTTAAAATCACCATGATTTTGTGAAGTTTTTCCATCAAAGAGATTGAAAGGTAAAATATCTTGGATTTCATATTTCAAATCTTTGGAACCTTTGCTACAGAAATCTGTTAAAACCAGAGGAAAGTTTTTCAATTCTGGAAACGGAACAACTTAAAATGTTTAGGATATCATTTTTAAAATAAAACTTAACTCTTGGTCAGCGGTATTTCCTTACAAACAATGCGCATAAGCAAAAGTGTCCTTGTATAACATGTAAAACCGTAGTAGCTTTAATTTCATGCAAAAAAGGTTGAAATCGGCTCAATTTTGGTATTTCTACGAATTTTCTTTCATATTTGTAATTTGCGCATTTTCGACTTCCAAATGTGAATGAAAGGCAAGAAAATGCTAAATATGCAAAATTTTGCCAGTTTCTTTACTTCGGTATAACCAATGTGTCATGTTGTAGCCGCTTGTTAAGTTTCATGTCATTAAGTAGTCTGACTCCCGAGTTTCGGTAGTTCAAACTTTGGTACTCACAATTGAAGCCGGAACCAAGAGGTCGACCTTCCCCTCTCCTTTGCACCATAAACAACTCTTGCCAGCCCATAATAAGATGATTATTTATTTCAAATACTACTTAGATTGCTCCCCTTACTAAAACCATTTAAACAGATCAAGAACTTTTTTCGAGACATAATTGCTGTTTTCTTACAACTGCTATGCTATTTCCTTTTGTTGTCACGTTATTTACAGGTCTGGGTGGGATTGAGAGAAAAAAACCAATCCAAAGTCACAATGGGCTCAATACGAAATACTTATTCGAAGATTAGTAAGTGAATTGTTAAGAACTTCTGTGATTGCCTTTTTGCCAGTGCAGTTGTCTAAATGAATGACTGACAGCTGTCAAATATGTCTCTTAGAGAAATTTAACATATTTGACGTGTCTAAATTTGGACTTTCATATCTCAGAAACAATTTCATTCCACAAAGCATTAAACGCATGAGAGGTTGTGTGTTTAGTTAAACGTTTAAGAAATGAGAAGAAAAAGATCGCCACTAAAGCACTTTGCTAAATAGTTAGCTTGCTAGAAACAACAAGTTTTTTTAACAAAAGGTAGACTCTGCCCTCGTTTTAGCCCCTTCCACCTCCAGTTGCTAGGCAACAAAATGGCTTAACTCTTGTCCAGTGAACTGAATGTATACCTCTTAAGGAGTTCTAGAAGACTGCAAGACAGTTCATCTGATTTACCAAAAATTTAAACTACTGGAACCAATTATAAGCCGATGGACTTTGCCCTCTGTAAGAAAAAAGGGCAATGTCGTTACATTTTTCGTTGTCACGTGATAACCACGTGATTTTAAGACGTCAGATTTTATTTACAAGATTAACAAAAATAAATACATGTTCTGTACAAATTTGATTACCTATGTATTAAAAATGACGAAGTTATCAATGTTTGATCCGTTTAGGGAAATTTTAAAATCAAGGTTGAGTTCAGCGAGCTCAAAAACGTGGTGTAATATATATACTTGTACAGCATTTTTTTGTCCGCTCAAACCCAATCTTCTAAAATCCCGATGATAAGCATGGTTATAAGGGGATCATGGGTGATTGGTTTAAAAGTCATTCCTGCCAAAAATCTCCAGAAAACGACATTTTCTAGCTGTATTCCACGCTGAAGTCGACTCTGCCCTCACCACCAAACTTGAAACGATCGCTCCTGATTGGCTTTTCAATTATTTGCCTTTAAATCTTCACAATTTCATTCTTTGATACCAATGGTCTAATTATGAAAAATTCAAGTCAAGTCAAATATTTTTTTCTACATTTTTGCCCATTTGAAAAACTTGGTGACAAGCGAGGGGAAAGTTGACCGTGGAGGATTCTAATGATGGTGATGGTGATG
>JAHPZR010035773.1:7500-12500 GCA_019787425.1 Platygyra sinensis
GGGACTTTTGGGATCCTCAACAGTTTCCAACGCTTGTAGCTTTGAATACGTCGAGGCACTGGAGCTCAAATTTGGTGGCTTTCCACAAATTTTAACTCAGAACAATTTGGTAGGACACATCATTGTTCAAGGAACAATGATGTTCAAGGAACAATGATGTTCCCATGGCAAGCCGCATTTTGACAGGCATGTTTTCTCCTGTTTTTCTTTTTAGTGAAAAAAATCCGGTCTTAGTAACTTTTATTGCCTATTTCTGAGCCAGTTTCGATGGTCTTCTAGCGTTTTGCAAAAACCAAAGGAAGAAGAACCCTGATGGCAGTTCCAAAAGGACCGCTTTTCGGAAATAATGATCTCATTTCAAGTAATAAGAAAACATCATTCCATGTTATGGACTAGAGGGAAAAATGTCTGGGTGTATTCCAGCTTTAATTATTATTTCACTTTTATTAAACAGTCAAATAAGGTGAACGCCGTTGTCAGGTGGGCTAAACACAAAAGATACGCCCTCTGCTCAATGCCAAGATTTGAAAAGAAAGTGAAAAACTGTGTAACGATTACAACCGAGGTAGAGACCTTTCTCACACAACATCAACGATAATTAGCAATGAGCCAGTGCAAAACGATTATCTGTGACTCCGGCTGCAGGTCTTATTTACAGGATCCATCGCAAAATATCAAACGGCAGAAAGAGGGGTTTTTATAATTTGTTGTTCTGACACCCTAGAGTTCACTGCTTGAAATTTTTTCCTTCTAAAACGGAATAAATATCCTCTAAACTGAGTCGAATACATTCTAAAAAACCTCGAACATCTGTATCAGGCGGATAGCTGGTCACGTTACATCCCAGCCAATCATCTTGAATCCCGTATCCCACTCCGAACCCGTCCCGCACCACGGGACCAAATCCTCCAAGCATTAGTGCGGGACTTGATAGTGTACTGGTCGACAGAATGATGTGATTGATTTGTTTATAAGCTGGGTCTTGAAAGATATCCGGGACTTTACCAGTGGACTCCGCTATAACACGCAGCGCGAAGAGATGACGATCGAACCCCTGACCTACAAAAAGAGAAGGTAGAGATAAATTGAAGAAGGTAGGAAATAGAGTGACGTGACGTGATCAAGTTCTCAAATACAAAACTAAAAAGCCACTAAAGGTTTTATCCTCATCAGGCATAAGAGGTACCAAATTTATACCTGTTTACAACTTTTCAGCTCAAAAGCATCCTTCGTTTGGAAACCAGCGCATTTTGAATTTCGAAGTTATGGCAATGCGTGACATAAAAAAGCTAAGATCGCGTTTGTCGAACAATATACACTTATCTCGTGATTTGTAGCCATTTTCGGAGTTCCACCTACTGGCGGCTCCATACTAAGCTCTATAATTTTGCGCGGACCATTTCCACGAATAACTTAGCTTCGGGACGACGCACACACACCTTAAACTTGGAGAAATGTCACATTTATTTATCGTCTATAATATCACGATTTAAAAGAGAGTGAGGAGTGATCTCGCAGTAAATTTTCCAATTTAAGCAATTGCAAAGAAGAAGCCTGAAAAAATTCTGCTTCTTCTTTCCAATTGCTTAAATTGGAAAATTTACTGCGATGATCACTCCTCACTTTCATCTACAACCGCAGTACAAATATGAATTATTTCATACAAACTTCACAATATCACGATTTCTTTACTTTATCCACTGCATGGTTTCTCATTTAATTTTTATTGCGTGACGATGTACGCACACTCTATAGCGGGACATGAAGAGAGCAAGGTCCGTGACATGTCTAAGGGCATGAGCGTGACATGAAAGAGAGAGGGAGGGCCGTGACATGTCTAATACGAGTAGGAGTGTAGCATGAAGAAGAGAGGGAGGACAGTGGCATGTAAAGAGCAAGAGCGTGACAAGAAGAAGGGAGGAAAGACCATGACATATAAAGAAATTGAAGAGCGCGACATGAAGAAGATAGGAAGAAGAGCAAGAGCGTGACATGACTTCCTGAGATACACTTACCCATGGCGGCCTCTTTGGTGAGTTTTGAATGCCATTCAGCTGCTCTCCGTATTCTGTCCGCCATCTCCTCCACTCCTGCGCGGTGCGACTTTTGAAAAGATTCTGCGCATGCTACAGTGGCATTGGACGCTGGTCTGATGGTCTCTGTTCGCCCGTGTTTAAAAGCCGATGTGCTGCAAGACTCGTAGGTTGGAACAAACTTGCCGTTTTGACGGAAATAAGCCATCTAGCAAAAAAATACCAACTAAATATTAAAGAAAAGACGAATTTCCACCACCCTCGAACTTCTTGCAATCTATAATTGTTCTTTATCATTCCCCTACCCACTCCTCATACCCTCTCAAAACACCGCATTGCAGACAATAAAATTAACGATAGAACGATACTGATAACAGGTAACAACTATTTTGTTTTCGTTATACTACAAACCATAGTTACTAGAGGGGACTGGTTATGAAGCCCGGCAAACATCAAAGGAACAAACAAAGATGCCAAGATTTATGTTGGAAGGTCCACGACAGTGCACAATCTTTTGTTTTGCGCTCATACACTATGCATGAGTTACGTAACCAACACGTTTCTATTGGTTAGTTCCTCAGTACGGAGTAAACAACTATTGTGTTTTGTGCACTGTCAAGGCCAAAATAGCGAACAAAGACATACAACAAAGAACTTTGTTGGGTTTCACAACCAGTCGCCTTTATTAACTTTGTACAAACTGACTAAAGAAGTAGAGAATCTAAATTTACTTGTTTTCTTCCACTGTAAACTCTTCAAGTCTCGAGCTCGATAAACAATAGGTAAACAAACAAATAAACAAAGTTTCATCAAATTCTTTATTACACGACAGAGAAACCTGATAGCCTCAATAACTAAAAAACGCAGCAGTTCCAACGTTTTATTGTCCAAGCATTTGACCGAGTTCAGTCAACAAGTCTTGTAATAACTGTATTATTCACCAAGCTTCCTCGGCACCGTACTGTAAGATAACTGGCCTTCGTTCTGTTCAGTACAGACTTCAAGGCGGCTGTTTCTTTATATCAGCATGGACAGATATCATTCAGTACCAAGCTTAACCCTGACCCTCGAGCTTGTAAAGAAACCTTCAAAAGCTCTATATCAGTATCTGCTGTTTATGTCTGGCAATGCCACAAAAGTGGAAATCTTCTCACCTGAAACGCCAGCTGCATAACTGCATCCGGACTAAGCTTCTTGCTTTTGATGTAATCTTTGCCATACGTATGAACTTGAAGTTCAGCGATGTCGAGTCCTTTCACCGCAGTGTCAAACTTTTCCTGAGCGGCGTAGATCCCTCTCTCTATTTCCGAGTTCAACTGTAAATCAAGTTTCCTGACGGTGGTCTCGGCGCTGTAGCCTTGAACACTGGCTGGAGTGCAAACGGGCCGAGTGGTGGTGTCTTTAAAGACCTGCACAGAAAAAGAGGTTTCATTTTACCTAAATGAATGACGAGTGTTACACTAGCCTCTAACCATGAGGTCTAAATTCTCCACCCTTGTGCTGGCAACGGGCCTGTGTGAGCCTGTCTTGCCGCGTCACGCCGTAAGTAAAACCTTTTTGACGTTGGGAAAGGGTGGTAAGTTCATGGTTACCTGTTTGGTCGATGCTTATCGCATCTACAGGCCAATCACAGCAAACGCAAAGAACGGAACTAACCAATCAGTATTCTAGACAACAGCTTGAAACTGGTGTAAAGCGCGCGAAAATATGCAACGTGTTCCAAGTGCGGGAAGGCATGCAGCGGGTGTTAAGCACGGAAAAACGTGCAAAGGCTTACAAGCACGAGAAAACATGCAACGGGTCCTAAGCGCAGGAAAAAACAGACAGCTGAAAAAAGGTACGATTTCATTTTAATTCTGATTGGTTGAAAGTAGAGCTCTTTGTATTGATCACGCATTTCGCGATTTATTCCTTACCTCATTGAAGAAACGCAACACAGCAACTCCATCGCCCCAGGCATGTTCAAAATGTACCGCGGCTTTGCCATCCTTGCAAAGAATCAGCTGCAATGACTTGTCAAACCATCTTTTGGAGGAATAAAACAAAACAAACTCAAACGCTAATTTAGAGGTAAAAAGACAAACTCAGACCCTTAACCAAAAATAAAGTCTATAGGGCGCATCAACCAAAATAGAACTTAAGGCAAAAGTGGGAAAGTTTTCGTTTTTTAAGAGGCAAACTCCTTGAATCTCTTCAGATCTTTTCGCTTTACTATTGCTCTGACGAAGGGTTACCGCTCGAAACTTCAGCGTTTAAAATCCGCAACGGCAGTTAATGAACCTTCATCAACTTTAAATTTTACAGTAACTGCAAAATTCTAGCGCGCTCATTGGCTATTTTCATTGTCAACAAGCGGAGAGACGCAAGAATTTATAATCCATGCGATGCTAATTTCATGTGTCTGCTCTGTTATTGAAAATGAATTTCGTCATGTCACTGATTGTCAAAGCCACCAGGCGATACCTTCGTGGATACACAGCCACTGTTATGGCGAAATCATTGTCAATAACAAAACGCATGAAAAACTGACGTCAATTTGTTAATTAGTAATCATTTAAGGTCATTCCACTGAAATAGAACCTACACTGAGATTTTTCTCAAACTTTGCCAATTGATTGTTTACATTATAGGAACTTACATGTAAATTTGGAAATAAAAATGAGGGGTCCCCATGTTCGTTTAGGAGCAAAAGCACCTTGTTTATACCATATAAACCCTTATAATAGCACCACGATTGCTTGCTAAATTCACGTTTTCCGACGATTGTTTTTTTCTTAACACTGAGAATTGGCCCATATTTATTTTACATAGAGAAATTTACTAATCAAATCAAAACGACAGAAAAAAATGATAGGTCACCGTATTCGTTTTCGAGAAAATGACGATTTACCTCTTCGGCGAAGTCCAGTCGTAAAGAAAAAGCCGCCATTTTCTAATGCGCGCGCGCTAATCACGCGTAAAATTATG
>JAHPZR010035773.1:17500-25513 GCA_019787425.1 Platygyra sinensis
TCCCATAATTTCTTTTTACAACAAACACATGTATTATGTTTTTTGGAGAACCCTGTACATATACTTTTTCATGATGTGCAATTGCCTTCAACTATCATTGCAGCACATATTTCCATTAAGCGAGTGACTTAGCGTACATAGACAAGCAATGGAAAAATTTAACACATGAAAGTCATTCTAAAAATACTAACAACCAGATTGACTCTTGAAAGTACCTGGTCATTATTTTCTGCAGCTGGATCATCTTTACACATCAAAAAATGGATTGATTCAGAACTCTTGAAGTTCCCTTGCTGATAAGTACATGTCTACCAGGACTGACATGGCCCAACCGTAAACAAGAGAACCTTGCCTTTAATATAATCATATCTTGCAATCCTCTCTTATTGTAGATCTCTTCATGTGTGAAAAAATAACCGTTATTTTCATGATGTGAGATATGAAGTTTTGCACGTAAAGTTCTCACTTGGTTTTCACTATTGTTTATTATCTATAGATAATTGTTTATGTTTTTAAAAGCCCTAGATTGGTGGACATGAATGTATATCATCAGGTAGTTTGTATCCACGTTCTGGAGCTGAGATAGAAAATGCTCTGGAACCGTAGGTCTTAAGTCCAGAGTAACAGGGTTTTTAAAGACAAGGGGTAAAAGATTTAATGAAGGTCCCAAGTAGTCAAGGACTTTAGTGACAATAAGCACCTCAAAGGGGGGATACATTTCCACCCCTAAATACTAACGTTTGTTGCTATTACCATGTTGTCTAGTTGTTATGTGATGTCGCAATGGATTTTATGTCTTCAAGCACAAGGACAGTATGTTAAATACTGCTTATGTAAACTAGTGTGCTGTGCTGTAATTCTTTGTTTTTTCTGCTAAAAGCTCAGCATTAAGCCCTGTTGAGAGGAAATAATAATAGAAAAAACTAAATAAGATCATGTTTCCAACCCGAGTATCAGGCTTTTCTAAGAAGCTTTTCCCCTGCCGAGGGCACAGGAAGAAACGGAGGAAGCTTAGAAAGGCCCGTTACATCCCCCCACACTCACCCCCAAAAACCCCGTGGGGTAGCCTATTTAGTCCCACACAACTGACACACGTTCACTTCCTCAGCACATTATATGCTCACCCTCTCATTGTGCGATGCCCCAAGTTTCCGCACACATACACAGCCACCCGCCACGACACCAAATATGGATTACAACCACTTGTTACAATAAAACCAAACTTCGGGGAACCTGGCAGGGAGAGTGTGGCGTAGTGGGCCGCCCCTGGGAAAGGTAAAAAATGGCATGAGTATTTACGTAATTAATAACTGCATAGTTCCAGGAAATAGCCAAACCCATACAATACCCATGGAAGGCATTTTTTTTCCAAAGAAACCATCCACCCGGAAAACCCTGTTGAAAATGTCCAATTACGTTTCACACTTTTGGTCATGTACAGCATCTCCCTCACACCCCCAGGAAATTCCCAATCCCTTCAGTTGGGGCAGTATCAACCATTTTCTGGACCCGCACAATGTTGTTTGTCCCTCAGTAGGCCAAAACACATTGTCTTTTTTTGTGAGAGCATTCAGAAAATAATTCGACATACCTGGACCGTCCCGCTTTTTGCCACTTGTCGCCTAGTTGTTTGGTTCTCTTGCCTACTGTTTCAGGAGTTCCCCGTGGTTTCTGTGCCTCAAGCTCTCTGCGCCATGTGTCCACTCACACTCGTTTTGGCAACTGGGCAGTCGTGGTGCGACTGTCTTGCAACATGGTAAGTGTGACCCGTGGTCTTTGGCTCAGGTGGTCTACGATCTGTGGAACTTGACGCCTGTGCCCCCGATGCCGCCATTTTTTCATGGTTCGGACCCCGCCCTGGGACATCTCCGCCGGCATTGCCTG
The DNA here is from genome assembly GCA_019787425.1 of Platygyra sinensis. NCBI lineage: Eukaryota > Metazoa > Cnidaria > Anthozoa > Scleractinia > Merulinidae > Platygyra > Platygyra sinensis. Next base: position 19,385 of record JAHPZR010035773.1, read on the forward strand.
CACCCTCCGGCCTCACTGCCCCTGTGTATTGACCCCACTCCACGTTGTGCTGAGCTGTCTACAGTTGTGTGCTGAGCCTGTGCTCAAAAATGTTCCCCCTTGGGCTATGTGGGCGAAGGCTGGTAAACGTAAAGGAGCAAACAATTTACAGGACAAAGGACGCAATCACATTTAGAGCGAACGGGGCGAAACCAACTTAACAAATTATTATATGGTCAGCCTACGGGGCGCCCATGCAAACAATAGAATCTATACCTTAGACTGACTGAAGTAGTAAACCAGGACCAACGTGAACCAAATAATTATTTGGTGATTACCATATGTAATTTGTCCATAATGGTTTCTGAGAATTTGGTATGATTTCATTTTATTCATTTTTATCAAACTTTAGGTGTCCCCTATTAGTAGAGGGCCTGCCCTCGGCTAGCTTCTTCTTGACACATAAATAAGTTTCTTATCTATCTATCTTTTCATGCATGGAAAATAAACGCCATCGAATTCAGCAAGCTGTTGTATATTTGGACATTAAAGGGGCCCTCTGTCACGTAGATCCTGAGTTATTTTGACCATATGAAACGAAATTACATTTAAATTGAAGGTAAACACGACAATGAATACTTTACAAAGAACAGAAAATCACCAAGAGGTAACAACCCATAATTGACAAAGGAACAAGGATGGTATTAAAATGATGAAAGAAATTGACACGGATTAGAAACAACGAATTTGATAAATTCAGGCATCACTAACTTTTCAAACTGTTTTATTCGTGGCAATAGCTCCTTTAAATCTCTCAGTTAGTACACCTGCTGCCATTGGTCAGTTTTGCGGGCCGAATCTCCTGTATGGCCCGCTAAATTTTAATGTTTGGTTTTGTTGCCAAAGTTTTTTGGTGATTTTGGGGGCTACAAATTCCTTAACTTTTAAGCAGTAAAAGTTGAAAACTTTCCTTTTATTCTTATTTGTGTATTAAAGCAATGCTAACAACATAAAACAATTTGATTATTTATTCTTTTCATAACAGACTTTGATTGCCTTTGGCGTTGGGTTGGGATGTTAATCATGGGAACAGCTATATTCGATTGGCTAATTTGATCGCATACCCCGGGCATTGCACTCTTCCTACCCGGAGAGAGGGCATTTGAATTACCCTCATAGGGGATGATGGGGAAATTTTGATCGTTAGCCCTCGACTTTCATGTGTCGTGATGTTGGCTTGACATGATTCTAGCATGGGTCGATAAATACATTGTGAGTGGCCGAGACGGCTTAGAGACAAACTTTGAGGAAGTTCAAGAGCTATATGATTTCCGTATTTCGGATTTGGTTTGGAAAACCAAAGTCCTCACACCAGCTGTGTTCCATGATTTTGAAGGTGTTTAAAACGCCATATGTGTACGCGCTGTGGGCCGCCCGTACCGCCCCGTTGACTGAACGCTTGGCTCTTTCTTGTCGCACAAAGACTTCGGACTGTGCATCATTTTTGAGCCTAAAATTGGCTATCCTCTATACTGCAACTTGCTGGCTGGAGGGTAAAGAACTTTCCTTATTGATGGCCTAGATCAGAGTGACATCGGCTTAAGATGGCGCACGTGAGTATATGCTACAAAAAATGCCTGCAAAAAGATGAGTGAAAAACTCAGTAAGCAAAATTTACTGCCTAGGCTAGCACCTAACTGGCTCCGGCGTGTAAAACTTGGGCCGCTTCGATGACATCTTTTCTTAAGAAGTTTTTTTAACGGCACGCACGCCGCAGTAAAAGGTCAAATCCCTGAGGGGGGGCGAGTAGAAGAGAAATAGGTTGGAAAAGGTCTAGATGCAAGGGAAACTAAAAACCATGGCAAAAATCGAAAAGGCACCTAAAAGACGTTAGGCGCCTTATCTCTTCATCGTCCAAAACTATCTTGCAAATAGTTTGATTTCTGCGCGATGCATGGGCCCATAATTTTGTTCGTAAAAAACAGCGATTTTAGTGGGCAAAGTAAGGGCCTAGCTGTCGTGCTTCTCATAATGGCATTATTCGTACCTAGCTTAAAGCTAATTTGGGCCAGATCGTGGGGTCCGCTCAAAACCTACGCCAGCAATGTCGCAAATGCATTTTTTGGCAAATAAGTTCCAGGAGTCAATGGGTTTAAGAACGATTTGTATGCTATTCCATACTCTTACACCTCACTGTGTTATCTCTAATATAGCTCATGTGTTTACATCGCACTAGCTTCGAGGTCCTAACTGAAGGCTAGCTAAAAATGTTTAAAACAGGGCTGATCTAGTAATGTTTCCCAGGTGGTAGGGCATTTGAACAGCTTTTTGGCCTGGTGAGGAAGGGGGGCGGGGGATTTGAAGATAATATTGTTTCTAAAGATCAAAAAAAAAAAATAGTAATTCAAATGCCCTAGGGGGTAGCGCTGGGGTGGGGGGGATTTTCCAGGGCTTACCTATTTGCCGCGTACAGAATTAGGCTTGCGTGTGGTTACCTTTCGAAAATTCACAAGTAACGGGTGGGATCAGGGTTCGCGCAGTGTACCCCCTGTAGAGCTATTGGCGCATCAGCTATGGACATCTATAATTTACTCCTCCATTGATGATCTTGTTTGATTCTCGAGCCTCTTGTCATAGGCTATTGTGTTGACGATTGTGCGTAATAGGTTAATGAGGGACGTATACACAAACATGGGACCTCCTTGGGGTCGGCAATAGGACGCTCTCGGTGCCATGGACCTGGTCTCATGGATCCAACGCCCAATGGACGGGGCACCCTCTAATTTTCAGCATGAGAACTCGCCCGCTGTTTAAATATGAATTAGATTTACACGAGGTCAGGGTATGAACAAAAACATCAGACTCTTGTATTTTATGTGGCTTTACGTCCTTGAGGGTTTTGTCTCGTAATTAGCCGGTTGGCCTTTGGGATCCAGAGCTACCCCCATAAATGGGAGTAGGTTACCTTCACAAACTCAGTTTTGAGTATACATAGAAGATCTAGTAGCATTGTCTACCCCTCAATCATTTTCAATTCGCCAGGCTTGTAACTTTAGATCGGAGAGGCAAGAATCATAGGTCAGTTTTTCGTATTGTCACCCGAAGCAGCTCGTCGACCCTTGGAGGGGGTAGGTTGCCGGATCACATAAACTCGGTCCAGGCCCTTTCTGAACCTTTCACTTATTGGACCGTCCTCTGCCATAGATGAGGGCAGTAAGGTTATTGGCATTTTAGCTACTTGCAAACCATCCATAAGGATGCAAGGTGAGTCTTTGATTGCTGCGTACTGCGCTACAAAGTCCCCCCGCCTCGCCCTGTGTGGGCAAGCCAGTCCTACAGGCGGGGGGGTCGCAAGACTTAATTGTAGCCTGTACGCCCGCATAAACCCGCCTAACCCGTGTTATGATAGAAAATATAAAAATAAAAAAAAAAAAAAAAAAAAAAAAAACCCTCAAGCGACCGTGAAGGCAATAAATTACAACGAGTCTGTCTGTTTGTGTTGCATTACCCGGATCCTCCGGTAAAATTTTCATATTAAGCCGGAGGGCTAATTCCCTGTTGAACAATTAGGGGGGGGTGGGTCTCCATGGTTGTTGTGGTTCGCAATGGACGCGGGTCCATGGACTCGGGTCGGGCTAGGCGGGGTGGCTCCATGGTACCAGGTCCTATGGGGGTGCTGCGGGATATTGTGTGGTGTGTCTCATGTGGACCCGCGTTCGAATGTTTTGTGATTACGTCCCGCAAATAGGACATTGGCAATTGATCACTCAGATACCTTACCTTGCTGCAGCGATCTGCTCATGCATAAGAAGTTTTGCGAGTTCACTGCCAAACGGAAGAAAGAACAGCGACAAAAACCCGTCGATATAAACTTAAAGTAATTATTTTCCGTTAAGCAATCTATGATAGTCTAAACTGTTCCTTCGATCAAAGAATTTAGCCTTACCGGCTAATCGTGATCAGATTTGAATGTAGGATTTGTAAAATACCAAACTTAAGGGTAGACCAATACAAACCTTCGGCGCCTGGAATTTAGCTTGCGTGTCCCTTTTAGGTCTTGAAGCAACTCTAACAAATACTCATAATTAAATTGTCAGTTCTAAGGTTTCGATCTTACAAACTGGGCGTAAGCTTGTTTTTATTTCTGATTTTCACATTAGAATTACAACTTTCTTAGTGATCGGAACTGGTATTGTATTCGATAGTCCATGTAATAAATGGCTCTGCTGACAAGTTGGCAGCAGTCGGCGGTTTTGGTCTGGCACGGACCACCTACGTCATATTTCCTCGTTGCATCTGGAGGCGCCTACAAACCACTTTGATTGGCCAGGATTTCCTGAGTAGTAAGGGAGGTGCATCTAACGGTAACCGATTACTGTATACCAAAACGGGTCTATTTTTTTCTGCAACCGGCGACGTAATAGCGCTTTGAGTTAATCGCTTATGTAGAAAGTAATAGATCTAAACATTTACGATTTAAAATGTGATAGCACGCACTGATGTGGAAAAACACTAGAAGAGGTTAAAGTAGTTGAAAAAATCTGGTCTAGCGAATTAAGACTACGAACGAGTGTTTTGGTGTGCTGGGGTCTTTGTCCTAGTCTATTCTAGTTACTAGGTAGGCATGCTATCGAGAGGCGGGAGGCTAGAGAAAAAGGGTCTTGGAATTGTCCCTGTGTCCTCCGATCCCTCGCTGCGGTCGTTCCTTTTCGCTAGTTTTGGCACGCACCAGCACATGGAGATATGATTTCTAAGTTCCGCGCTGGCGGATGGATCCCAGAAATCAAAATCCAAAGGGGCTCTTTAGTAGCCGGCTCATTTTCATTGGCAAGTGGTACAATTGTCGCCATGTGCACGGCTGTATCCTGCGTAAAAATAGGAGTACTGTTAAAAACAGAGCTGGTTTCTTTCGACAGTGTTAATTCTTAATGTGTGTGAAAAAAATCGCTTAATTTACATGGGATATGGTCTATTGTAAACGCAATTATTGCATCTTTTTGTGCTTTGTTGACGCTTGTTATGGCCCCCAAATTACATTTTGTGAGCTGGAAATACAATCCAGCCTTGATGACCTATAGCTTGGACATCCCTGGTCCATTTTCCCCTAGGATTTAGTGGCGAAACGTTTATGTTCGCCATATGTACATTTCAGGCCGCTGCAGGGCGCCTTGTGGTGTGGCCATGGTAAAGTGGACATTGCCTTTATGAGTATTTTGTCGGGTCATTGTGTGAGCGTATCGCGGCACTATCGATAGTTCAGTTGTGTTGGACGTATGTAGTGTGATTCTGACTTTATTTATGTACGATATGCAAGCCTACTAATCCTCATCCGGCTGGCAGTTGGCGCGTGCTCCTATGTTTCGTGTATAGTAACGTAGTTTTTGGTGATTATAAGCCTTTAATATTCTCTGTCCAGGGTAAAAAAAAAAAAAAAAAAAAAAAGAAAACTCTTTCGCGCTCTTTCACAAACAAAGCGCTCGTTCGAAATCCCCTCGTTTATTTCCGTCGGGTCTACAGCACTTCTCCATTTTGTCTTAGATCATTCGCATTCTCCTACCAGTTTGATACCCACGATAACTCATTATTCTCAATGTTCAATGCTCTGTTAATCGGGTTATGAGGATAACAGTGTGCCCACAACATATATTTCAATATATCGTTTCTTAAATCATCAACCATTCTTTATGTTTGTACGTAAATGTGAGTCATGTACTAAGGTTAATAGATTATCTTTTGGAGAGAATTTATCGGATTGTGAGAAGCTCATATGGAGGTCTCAGTCTACGATTAGAGGATAGGTATTTCGGAGAAATGTTTGCGCTGCCCCTATTAACTAGTATTGCGTCGCAACAAACAATCTGACAAAATAGTGTTTTTTTTTCCAATTTTGATGCGCTACATTACTACATACTTGAGCTATTTATTATATGTAAAGTATATGTAACACGAGGCGTGGGAAAACCGCCTAGAAAAAATTCTGAGATCCCATGACCTTTCCGATACACCGGGCGGCTTGCGCCTCTATCCACTTGAGGCTACGATGAACTTCTATTGGGAGTAGCAGCTGTTATTTAAGCTGCGTTCTTTATAATGCATGCGTCTCGCTGGCTCTCCTAGCAGCGATTCAGCTAATTGAAATTATGTGATAAA
>JAHPZR010035774.1:0-20000 GCA_019787425.1 Platygyra sinensis
AGAACACGCCATATAGTCACACATGGCCGACCATGCACCAGAGAGCAGCGTCACGCACTCACGTCATCACTGCGTCCGGTTATGTCACAGATCAGTGATTTGTATTGTGATTTACATAAATCTATTCACGAATTCGAATAACTCCGAATAACTCAGTTCAGGATAGAAGTATGCTGGTTATACTTTTGCTCTCATCTACGTTCCTCTTTCAAGCTCCATCTGTGGACTCCAAGGTATGCCACATCGATAACCATATCAAAGAAATTTATTGTTCTTTTCAGCTAAAACTGCGCCAAGAAATGGCGTAATTGAAAGGGCTCAAACAAATGACCGTTTTAAATTAAACAACTTGCCGTTTGACTACGAACGGTACATAAGCTTGCAGTGACAAAAACCGGGAAAAAGTTTTGAACTCTTTCAATTCTTTGCACAAAATCAAGCTTAAAGAATGAATTAAGCGCTACAAAAGTCGTATAATTTTAAAGGATAGTAAAAACGACGGGAGACGACAAATCGAGTTTGCCAACGCTGTCGCAATGTTTTGATAATCATGGCATTCCAACAGAAGGAACAAAAGCTGTCATTGACTTATTGAAGAGCGGCGCGTGTTTTAAACGGTTCACTGTCTCGAGAAAGAGTGATTTTTTTGACGAACCGCGTTTTGTATAGACGAAAATTTTACTCTACTCTTTTACTAACAACGCCAAAAAGTCCGCAAATTTTTGTGCACGGTTTCTAATACTCTAAAATTGTCGATTTAATCCCCATTGTCTTAGAAAACTCATAGAAAAGGTCGAAAGGATCTGTTGTTCTGGTGAGACTTTTATCCCTCAGGGACTCACAATGGCATAGTAATCCCTCACAAATGTATTGGTGGACTTTGATTCTTTTTGTTTTACCGACAATGAGTCGACAATCTGAGCATGAATTTCAACCAGGTTTTTTCCCTTCCGGGCAAGATTCGAGTTCAACCGTTCAGACATTTCAACTTAATCTATTTTTCTGATTTCTGATGGTTGTAATAATTATTTCTCTTTTTACACACAAGTGAAGCTGATTCACACTTTTGCATTATTATTCTGGTAAGGTCTTAATTAAGTAAACCCTAGACTTGCCAGAAGTCGACCTCATGAATTTCAGGGTAGAATATGCCGAGAGAGCGACGAAGTCGCGAGAGGTCCGGCGGGTACTGAATAAACAAGACGAAAGTCTTAGTAAACCCTTGTGTCTGATGTTAATCCCGCCAAATAATCTAGCCCGAAAAATGCGGAAAAAATGCGACAATTATGACCCGATAGTTATTCCTAATCGTCGTCGACGTATCGGGCGAGTTTGGTGGAAACGTGGTTTGTATTTTTGGGGAGGCTTGGTTGATCCAAAATACTGATGTGCCCCCGAAACGTACCAAAAACAGGTGAGACACAAGTATTTACCGTACCTAAATGTGATACCGTAGCCATACCAAGCCAGTGACGTTTTTCCCAAGATTACTGAACAAAAGACATAGCTTCTGATTGGGTAATTGCGAACTTGTCTACGTAGCTTATTGTTTCTTCGATTTACAGGTAACATATTTCTTAATGGCAACATTTGAAACCTCAGCATAAAACGTGACACTTACGTCGAAAACGCCGATCACGTGATAATGTTATTCCGGAAAGCGGTACAATTTGAAATATGAAAACCAGCTCTGAAAGCATTTTAAACTCAAATATACGGGAAAAAGAACAGCGTAACGCCGGAAAAGAAACTTTTTAACGCCTGCAATCCTAAAGGAAAATATCGAAAATATATTGATCACCGCGAGGTCCAACAATACCGCACTTATTTCCCACCCAAAATGAGTCAATAATACTTTTATAATTTTTAATACTTAGCCGTGAACGTTGATGTAGCGGAGAAAATCTTAATTGCAGGCAATTTCCAAGATTAGGTACAGTACATGTATATACTATCAGAAACCCAGCCAATTTGTTATATTAGTTGTAAATGTCGTTTCCATCAAACTTTTAAAGAAAAAGTGGTCATGTGGAACTTTTTCCGACAAGAAATTTCTTCGGAAATAATTTTGAGAATCAAATAAACTTTTGGCAGGTTTCCTTTCCTTTTGGCAGGTTACTGATGGAGGGTAGAACAAAATGTTTGCATTCGTTTAATTTTAAGACGCGCGTTCCTTTTTTCTTGTTTTTGGGCTTCGAATTTTCTACAAGAACGCAATTTTTGTGATTTTTAACATGTAAGCAAGTCGGAATTATTACAGTATTTAATACTTAACTCTACCGTATGTTCAAAATCGAAAAGTTGGGGAAACTGACAAAAAAATAAATAAATAAAAACGCGACATACAGTTCAAAACAACGGAAATCAGAGCCGAGTTACATTGTCAGTAATCTTTATACAGTATACCAGGAAAAAAAATTCGGCTTCAGCCAAATATTAGGCGGATTTTGTTTTCCTCTTAGGATATATCCCCGGTCGGGGATGAATAACTTGCACAATAAGTAACATCGCGGGAATAATTTTCGCAAGACTAATACAACCGCTTATAATGCTCGACATTTCTAAACCGTCTCTCATTGTAAGCTAGTTAAGCCAGTTGTTTTCTCAGAGGAACAGAAGGCAATGAACAAATGATATAGTAGACTGAGGTATAGTAGACGGTGCTGAATTCCAAAAACCTTTTTTACAGAAATTGAGCCTGTGATATAAATCTCATACTGTTCAGTTTTTACAACGTCAACATTTCAGATATTCGATGCTTTGAACAAACGTCCAGCTAAGTAAACAAAGTAGTGCTTGCTATTAAGGGCCTTTTGTCAATCCAGATGGAAAGTTTCTTTCTTCTCTTTTCCCTTTGTTTTCCATTCCTTTTACTTCGTAACTGACCACTCACGGAAACGAAGGAATAGGCGCTTTGCAGGATCCGGTCACATGGTACCGAATAAATTAAACTGGGACGCAAATAACGCAGTGGGACTTCCAAAACAAAAGAACTCAGCTTACCAGTCCAGCCCGAATTTTCCTTTGTTTTGAAAGGTACACTGCGTTATTTGCGTCCTAGCGTAATTTATTCCGTACCACGTGACCGGATCCTGCAAAGGGCCTGTTGTAATTCTCGACAGCTTTGGATTGAAAGGCAGTCAACTTTATTCTAAACCCATTTTAAAGCACTGTCAATCAAATTGTCAGACCAATTTGGTTTACAATGGAAATGTTACAACCACAGTGTCGAATTAACTCTTTTGTTTCAGTTGTTTCGTTTTTCACTCACTTTTCTCTCGTTTAAGAGACTCCATCTTGCATGTTTACATCTTGTCCATGTTTGTGTTGTTGACAGTAAAAAAACGTATTCAGATCTTTCAGTAGTGTGATACAGCACAAGATAGGAATAATTTGTTAGGTTTTTTAAACTGTATACACAAGGTGATCTTTTGGACCACAACTCGCCTGTGCTGGTGAGCGAGATGAAGCTGTTACCGGATACGATAGAATGGAGCCTATTTTAATTAACCTGTAATAACGCACCCATGTTATCCTCAAATATACATCGGAACTGATATTGCTCTCGAGCCAGTATATTGTTTTAATTGTAACGAAGTGGCTGAAGAACTATTTTTCAAATGTCAAGTGATGCCATTGCAAGGGAAACAATCAAATATCGTGACGTCACGAGGACTTAAGCCAATAACTGACCTCGGCCCTTTTCCGCCACGTGCGCGTTGAGCGAAATATCAATTTTTAAAAGTACCGTTCAAGCCCTCACCGTCATATTTTGCCATCACGCACGTATCCATAACAATGGTTTCTAAGGTCTTCAAAATCTTCCTCACCGTTCACATCTCGTGCTCGTTTTCGGAGCCAATGGTGAGTGAGTTTGAGCAATACCCTTGTCTCTTTAGGTTGAGTTTGTGACAGAAAATTCCCCTTTATTTATGATACGTTTTAGACTCTCGCATCCAAGCTGGATAAACAGTATTCAAGACCCTAGCCGGGTGTGTAGAATCCCATTCTAACCGAAGAGCAGCAGTTTACGATTTCACCTTTCAGGCAGAATTATCAGTCTTCGTTTATCTTAACCATTTTCCTTTTAAATAATAGCGTAATGCCATCCTGATTGTTTGAAAACGTCTCATCTCTTCTGCATGCGATCCCTAGCCAATATATAACTTCCACAATCGGAAGCAAAAATGAAATTGCATCACAGCTGAAAATAAAGTATCTAGAAGTGTTTCTCGCATCCAATATTAGTTACACTAAAATAGCATTTAAAAGTTTAAGTCTAAAAGAAACAAATTTTCTTTATTACTGACTTAAACAGTTACAATATCCGACTTTCCGTGCGTCGAGTTGCCGGTAGCCGGATTGTTTGTTTTTCTTGAAACGTAAATCTTGCCTAATTTGCTGTTTTATTTTCGTAGGGCTGATAGGTTGGGAAGCTTGATACCATTTTAATTAAAATTTTAAGTCCCATACACATTAAGCCGTGTATTGTTTGTTTTGGAAATGTTAAATATGATTTACAACTATTGCCGTTTTCTCGTCATATTTTTTCTGGCTGCGGCTCTGGATTGAAAAGAAATATATAAGTTTGTCTTAAAGGACTTAGAACCATGTTAGGATATTGCACAAACTAAAAAAATATAATGTCTCTAGGAAGTCCCTGTTAAGTTCAAATTGTACGTCTCGCATTGGTGTAGATATCACTGTCGCCTTGGTTTAAAAAAAAAGCTAAAAGAAAAAAAAAAAAACTCGCACAAACTTTTCTCAGTCCAAACGAGCCAAATTAACTCTTGGGCACAAGATTGAACAATTCAAACAACGAACTGTTTCTCTGCTGGTGAAGTTGGTTAAGCTGTATTTAGATCACTCGTGGCTTTGGATATCCCAGGAGAGTCTAAGGGTTGTCAATCTTATCACAAGCGGCTCCACGCGCAAATCATGTATTCATCGACCACGAAAACATCGACGCGACGCGCGTGGTTCCATTTTCCGTGCGCGGAAAGGCAGCAAAAACTAAAAACAGAAATGGGAGATCAATTCTAGTTACTCTTAGTTACCTTTTCTGATAATATCTAGCGCGGCAAGGCTCAGTACTTTAATTTTCTTCCTTCTTTGAGAACTTTGTCGCCCAAAGCAGCTTTATTGGTGTCAGCACTCGCAACCGAACCTACACGTTGCATTAAAATTCGGAGTTAGCTTTGACGGATATATTAAAAGAAATTTTTTGGAAAGTTGATTGTTAAATATAAGATAAGCAGAAGATAGATTAGTTGTGTGTTATCTTGACACCAAGCATTGTCCGAACTGAATTGATGACTGTCCGTTTTTTACATTCATCTGCGATCGTTAAGTACTAATTCGATCTAATTGCGAATATTCTTTACCAAGTTTCAACCATGAACGTCCATTTTTTGAGCAATAAATCATGTTCGACCATTTTTTTAATTCACACCTAGACAACCAGAAAAAGGCGGGGCTCATGTCGCTAATTATATTATGACATTTAATACGCTAGTGTCATTGGCGACCGATCTTTCCGTTGAATGCCTAAGTACCTCATGTATCCCTTATTATAGTATATATAATACACTCTAATAAGGGATACATGAAGTACTTCCCTGTGAAGAAGGCGGTATTTAAACATTGAATCTTCAATGTTTGACGGTTAGTGACCACATTTATCACAATTTTCCGCGGTGAAGATTTCACCCTCTGACCAGGACCTTCCCAATTCACGTTGGTTTCTTAATGCCCGTTTACACGGGCGATTTTTGTCGCGGCAATTCGATGCAATTTTTGCCGCGCTTAAGTTGCAACTTCAAAATCGCACGTGTAAACCAGGTGCGATTTTCAGTGCGATTTTCAGTGCGATTTGTCTCCGCGATATCGCAGGGGTTTCGAACATGTTTGAAACTTGATGCAACTTTAAAGAAGAAACCTTTTCATGGGTATTCCACCCTTAACTTCAGTGTTAAGTGAGGTGCGAAATCGCAAGAAACACCCGGGGGTGGACGTGTACAGAACATGGACCGGGGTCCATGGACCACCCAATGGACGCGGTCCATGGACTACCCCTAATTTTTGTTCCATGGACCACCCCTAATTTTCAAAAGGAAATTGCCCCTGTTAATATGAAAATTTACAGGAGGTCAGGGTGTGAAATTTTAATATTGCTTATGTCCTTGAGGGGTTGTCTCGTAATAGCGGGTTGCTTTGGGATCGCGCCCTCATAAATGAGAAGACCACAAACTAGTACTCGTTTTGAGATACAGAAGATCTAGTGCATTTCTACTCCCAACATTTTCATTCCAACACTTCCAAATTGCAACTCGATCGGGAAGACACCACCTCCCTCCCCCCACCCCGCTTATTATACTCTATCGTGCATTAAAATGAGCCGAATTATTTTATAAACGAAGTTTACCCTAGGAACACAAATTTGTAATCAAGGTATATTGATAAAAAAGTTTAATGGATAGCATGTAATTTTAATGGTAGAGCACAGAATGTATTTAGTTTTCATATTAAACGAAGCGTGACCTTGGAGTGGGTAGGTTACCGGATAACATAACTCGCTAACGTAAGCAATAAATACGAGTCTGTGTTTTTCATACCCTGACTTCCGGTAAATTTTCTTATTAACTGGGGCGATTTCCTTTTGAAAATTAGGGGTGGTCCATGAAAAAGAAAATAAGGGGTGGTCCATGGTCCCCGGTCTATGTTTTGTAAACGTCCCCCGGGGGTACTCCCTATAATAGCTTAAGCGGGGAGACTCAGCCCAAAATGGGTACCTTTTCCGGCTTTAGGTATATAAAAAGGTAGGGAAATCCGTCATTTAGTTATTTTCAAGGGCCTTTAATTATGACTGTATCAATTCAATTATTAAGCACTACATGAAAATGACAAGATGATTTATTTCTAACACGGACCACTGATAAAATTATGTTAAGGTAATTCCCCTGAAATAAAACTGACAATAGATTTTCGTTCAAACTTTGCCCACTGAATATTTATCATATGAGAACTTCAATTTTGAGATAAAAAAGGGGGGTGCCCATACTCATTAAAGAGCTCTGGGGCATTGAAAATGACCCATTTTGGCATTATTTAACGATTATTACAAGAACGCATTCTATTTATTCAATTTTCAGCAATAGAAATCAGATCAGTCTTTCCTCAAGCAAAGTTTATGATAAGTTGATTACAATGACTGGAAAAAAATTGGGGTGCCCATGCTCTTTGGTGAGCTATAGCCATTTTTCAACTGAAAGAGCTCAATATCAAGGCAAATCCGCCAGGTTTTTCAGTGTGCACGTGCACGAGAGCGCGCTAAATGACGCCATAAATTATGCGCAGAAAGGATGCGCAGTGCAATTGTGAGGAATAACCTTAAAGGCATACTTTTTCTGTGAAAATTGTATTAATGCGGTTGGACCTCGGGTGCAGCCTCCCGACCCCCCCCCCCCCCCACCCCCTGGGCAGTAGCCTAATGCTGTACAGTCGTCAACAACATGGCGGCCCGGCGCCTACGTCGCGTTTTTCAAGTGTCTGTGAATGACTAAGAGTTACACTAAAACAGTTATCGCTCTCGATTTTGACTTTGGCTGCGCATGCGTCAACTATCACGCGATTCAGTGAAATCTCCATTCTCGTCTCCAGAACCCACGAACCTTCTGGCCTGTGGCAGGGATCCAGGCTCTGGCCAACACCGGAAGTCCGCGATTCACGGACTTCCCGTCAAATCTGGCACATCTGAATGGCTGAGAATACGAAACGAATACTCTGCGCATACTCAGAAATTCGGGTCGGGCCAGAGCTCTCAATTCCTGCCACAGGTCAGAAGGATCGTGGGCTCTGGGGACGAGAATGTGAAAGCTATTGGTTGAATATTACATTTTTCAACAGGCTCTGCCGAGAAGCCTTGCAGTGTTCCTTGAACAGATGGGAATTCCACGGGAAGAATTTATCAGGAGATATCGGGCTCACCACGCACCCGCGTCCCCCATATCTGCAATACAGCATGACACATCGACTATCTACCAGACCTCCAGTGACGTGCCGGAGTACTCCGGGGGAGTTAACACAACAGAACGTAAGCAGTATGTTAACCTGACACTATAACGCAAACTCCACGTTGAAGCCCCGCAAATAGGGATGTAGTGCTAGACAAAAAATTGTCTGATTTCTATACCTTATCCAGACTAAACTGCTTGAAAACCATACTCTCATATATGGGATCAATCCCCTCCCACGGCCTTAATTCTACAATGTAAGTCATTTGGTTCATTTCAAAATTGTCCCGTTTAATGTTGTGACCTGTAGAGGTTGCGTGATCAGCGACGGCGGAACCGCAGAAGCTTAACACAAAAGACCAAACTTCAGCCTAAAACAACAGACCTCAGTACGACGCTGCGGGGAATAACTACAGAGTTTGTGGGGCTTATTCCCCAGAGCCCCGTACTGAGATCTACTGTGTTGTGGTGAATTTTAATACATCAAAATTGGTCTATTGAATGAATGCTTTGAATCTACTCAGACTTTTTGTCATTGTCGTATGCGTATAGTCACTAAAAAGAGTCCCCCTGTTTTAGGCTAATTATTAGCAAACAACTGGGCTACTACGCGCGCTCTCATTGGTCGATAGGTGTGTTAATATCGAATTCTCCTGACTCTCCTCGCGTTTAGATGAGGCTATGTAAACAGGGAAAAAAGTGCTCTATTGCTAATTGTTTAATTCGTTACCAGTAGTACCTCGCTGTAGGTTTGACCCAATAGCTGGTTTGTTGCTATATGTTTCATTTACAGTAAATAACATACCATATATGCCGATAGACGCCACCTGTGCTCCAAGACCAACAATGATCGAAATACCCAGGGTATTTGGTACTTCAGTATACCCCAGCTTCGTCATCCTCCATCGCTGCGGTGGAAGTTGCTCGTTGCAGGACGCCCAACACTGCGCTGTCTCTGCGCAGGAAGTCCACGATGTTGAAATTTTGGAAATAATCCACCAGCAGTGGTATTTCAAGAAAATGAAGTTATATGACCACACCCATTGCAAATGCGATTGTATCCAGACAGCCAACGAGTGCAATCCGGAGAAACAGGATTGGAACGCACACCATTGTAAATGCGAGTGCAAGGAGGATGGATCGCAATGTAACTTAGCAACTCAAAGCTGGAACGACAAAACTTGTGCCTGCAAATGTGACACCGCGCCACAGATCTGCGCTCACAACAAAGAATGGGATCATGAAAACTGCGGCTGTCATTGTAAAAGATGCTCCAGGACCAATGCACGGCCATTAACCAACCTATCGACCCAACTAATTGCAAGTGCGTCGACGTAAACGCACTGTAACGTTTTGCAGTGACATCGTGTCACGCAATGTCACTTGATGAGAGATTTTACGGCAGTATGACGTAAAGTCACGCAAGGACCGAACTATCAGAATTAAGTTATACAAGTGGGCTGAGGAATAGAAAACAATAAATAGTTCTATTGTAGTAAAAGTCAATTTCAAGTAGAAGTTTCGTACAAATGACAAAATTGTGACAATTCACCAAGCATATTTTCCGCTATACAAACAAATTAAATGATAAGAAAATGTTATGACGACTAGTTTTGTTGACTACAAATTGACATGAAACCGGAAGTGAGCCACTGAAAATGCAATTTCTTACACAAACAAGAACTTCATGCTAGCCCACATATAGGGCACACTCCCCATATTGTCTTATCCATATATATCCAGATATGGAATGTCTTATCCGTATATGGATATGTGGGCTACCATGAAGTTCTAACCGCTGTTGGCACAAACAGCTACCCATCCGCCATGTTTGTTTTTAAGTGTATGCAAACTGCGCTGGTGATTTTCGAAGTGCCGGGGGGGGGAGGGGGGATGGGGGGAGCGCCGGAGCGAGGAGCAAACAAGGTAAAATCGATAAAATTTCCAATACGTTTTCCATAGCCATGATAATTATTCTTTCTGAATTGTATATGGAAGCCTTCGATGGGGGGAGGGGGAGGGGGGGGGGGGGGCTTCCATAATAAAGGATAGGTGTAATTGTTGGGAAAGTTTGAAAAGAGAGGTACCAAGATCCTGCTTTATAGGGGTGCCTTGAAATTTTTTTGCTCCTAAGAGGTACCAATGCTAGAGCAACACATTATCTTGTCACATTTTTTGGCTCAGTACGCTAAAGGTATCACAAAAGCTTCCGCTGTGGAACTTTTGAGGCTGAACACCCAAACAGTAAGCAAACCCACTTTTTTAACCCCTAAGACACAAGCACTCTTGTCCAAACTCGTTCCCAGGGGCTTTTCCCTGGCTTGGGGGAGGGGCGGGAAACTTGAAAGGATAACGCCCTGGGAACGAGGTTGGCCCTTATCTTTTTTAAATAGAAGTCCCCCCGCGGGATGGAAGCACGATTTTTTTAGCGATTTTGGTCGTTTTGTAAATGAAACATAAGACCAATGATCAAGATATCGGGTATCTATATATTCCTTACAAACCATCATTCCGTACGTCTGAAACACAAAGGGAGTTTTCCATTCAACTAAAAATTCCGGAAC
This sequence comes from Platygyra sinensis, assembly GCA_019787425.1. Taxonomy (NCBI): domain Eukaryota; kingdom Metazoa; phylum Cnidaria; class Anthozoa; order Scleractinia; family Merulinidae; genus Platygyra; species Platygyra sinensis. The sequence goes on from JAHPZR010035774.1 coordinate 10,577, forward strand.
TTTCCAAAACGAGGACAACTGGTACTGAAGAAATTGTTGAATTTTTCTCGCAATCTAAACCATTCCATCGAAAATTCGGGAAAATCACATGGAAGGGAAATCCCGGTAAGAAATTTTCGAAATTTTGCATGGTTATTTTAGCATTGTTTCCTTTTTCCTAACCGCAATATACAGGTCAACCGCAAGCTTACACAGCTAGCTTAGGCTAATCGTTGTGCTATTTAAGGCTATCCAACTAAACTACTTGGTATAGTTTATCATCAGGTGTCCATGTTCCGTAGGTTCATCCTAATTTTACTTTACCTATCCACAACTTGTTTCTCAAATACTGAGGCGGATCTAGTCTGGGGGGTGGGGGGTCGGGGGTTTAGTGGAACCCTCTAAATTAAGAAAACACGAGATTTTATAACACAGTGACTTAGCCTCAGAATGCCAGAAATCCCATATCCAAGGACCTCAATTTTAAAACTTTCCAGGGGAGGGTGTCCCCGGAACCCCTTCTTTGAATCCCTGTATCCGCCCAGAAATGTGATGCTGGCACAGATGTTTCACTGTTAAAACGAGCTGATTTTCCAAAAACTATCTTCTTTCCAGAGTTTCACTTTGGTCTCCTTCCCCTTCCTCCGCAGCTGACCTTCTGGCTAACTAGCATTACAACTCAAAAGCCATCATGGCCACTATATTCACCAAAGACCGGCCAACGTCAGCTGCTTAAGGTAATCGTCGGCCGAATCTGATTAATAGCATGGCGCGGAACCTTGTCGAAAAAAATTAAGCCCGAGGCCTTCTCGATCGTTTCCACCGGCACTTGAAACATATGCAGCGGCGTCGTCTCGTTGATTGGTTGGTTGGGAAGTATGTAGGACTGGAACGAAAAAAACAGGTAAACACTTGATCAGTGTGTGCTTAACATGTGATCAACATGTGCGTTACCACAAGTGGCACAAGGCCAAGAAACGACAACCTCGTTCTCGGGGCCTTTTCCCTGGCTTGGGAAATTGTGCTTTTTGGACTGAACAACAAGTTATGCAAAAAGTTGGTTGTGTTAAAACTTTTCTGCACTCAATAAATGCGACATGCGAATCGTTTGAAAATGGTCGATTTTCAGCCCGGTTGGGACTCGCTAAATTGATGCCAGGAGGTGAAATCGAAAATGTCGCTTTTCTCGGATATATCGAAATATTTAAGGAAAAAGAAACACATGGCGTTTTTACTTTTACTGAGGCTACTTATATGCAAAAGTAGGGTGAATTTAATTTTTCAAGTCTTACCGGACTATACTTGAATTTTGTGGCCATTTGCTCTTATAGTGTGACTACTTCAACCAAGGCCACCTGACAAAATTTTTTACAAATTTAACAAAAAAATCGTGAAAACTTTGCAATAGTTTTCCAACAAATTATCCTTGTAATCAAGCTGTACATCACAAAGGCAACAGATTTTTGGTCATTTTGAATAATTTGTTGGAAAACCATTGTTAACCTCCACAATTTTTATTCATCAAATTTGTGGAAAATTTTGTCGGGTGGCCTTGGTTGGAGAAGTCGCACTGTAAATCCCGCGAAATATGCCTGTTTTCATTTTCACGAAATTAAGTTCCCGTGAAAATAAATAACGATAAAGTACTGTGTAAAGCGGTCTTCACACGGCAAACTTAAGTTGGGAAACTCGCGTTGGCAAACTTTAAAAAGTTGGCAAATTCGTTCCTCACACATCAAACTCGCATCAAATCACAACACACGGTAATTTGCAACATGGCCGACTTAGTGCAATGGCACTTACGTAGAACAGTGAAACAGAAGACTGAAGAAAAGAAACAGAAAGCAGTGGAGAAATAGAAAGGTTTGGACAAAACCCAGTTTGTCCACAAGTTCTTCAATTTCTTTTGTTTCTTTTTAGTCTCTCTGTAGACTGCAGATGAAACGTTCCTCACAGCCGGACCATTGTGAACCTCTTCCGGCCATAAATGTAAAAGTGGCCTGACTTGAGCCGCCATTTTGTGAAGTGCAAATATAATCATGTCAATAGAGCGCGCGTTTTGATTGGTTGACAGTTGACAACACATGTTATAACATAACTAAAGCAAAGCGCGCGCTCTGATTGGTTAATTCAGCATCTACGATTTGCCCATGGGTGTATGCTGCTGACGTACTCGATAACTAAAGCAAAGAGCGCGCTTTGTGATGTAGCTCAATAAAAAGACGTCTGTTGTTCCAATGTCTCAATGTTATTTTGTAAAACAAATGGTAAACGCCATAGCGTGTACTATTGAGTTATGGATGCACTTGGGAGGTTTGCTAAGCACTCAAGAAACTAGAGTCGCACTTGGCTATCGCCTCGTGCGACTCTTACGCAACCTCCCGCTTAGCAACCTCTCGCGTGCATCCATAACTTAATAGTACACGCTATGGCGTTTACCATTTGTTAATTTGCCAATCGTTCACACGTCAGATACGAGTTTACCAGGCAAGTTCTATTTCTCGCTAACAGTTTGCCAGCGTGTTAGCCGACTGTTTTTGTGCCGTTCACACAGATACCAGCTTGAGTTTGCCAACATGAGTTTGCCAACTTAGGTTTACCGCGTGAAGGCCGCTCAACACCACAGTCGCTAAGACCGTTGAATTTTCATGCACCAACTTGTTACAGAAGAGAATCTAACCTGCAGCTCTAACTGGTTATTCGTTGTCTCACCCAGGATCACTTTGAAGTAATGTGTGGGAACAGCTATACGATTCTGCCCAATCAACTAACATGTAATATTGCAAACAAAGAAAATGGATCATTAGTGATAATAATATAAATAGGTCCCTGTGCGCACTCTAATTGGTCAAAACTCATGTTTTATCGGAGTATAAAACATAGAAAAACGTGTTTATTATACAGGCAGCATAGAAGCACTTATTGTTATGGTAATGAAAATACAATGTAATAATAATCATAATCATAATCAAAATAATAGTAATAATAATCATAATCATAGTCATAATAATAGTAATAATAATAGTAATAATAATAATAATAATAATAATATAATCATAATCATAATAATAGTAATAATAATCATCATCATCATAATCATAATCATAATAATAGTAATAATAATGATAATAATAATAATCATAATCATAATAATAGTAATAATAATGATAATAATAATAATCATAATCACAATAATAGTAATAATAATGATAATAATAATAATCATAATCATAATAGTAATACTTATGATGATGATGATGATGATGATTATGATACTTATTAAGATAGCGCTATTTCCATTAGCTCAATAGCGCTTTACAATAACTACAGTCCAAAAACGAGTAAAGAGACTTCAATATAGTTATCTTTTCACATTGTAACACATCAAGGAGTAGTTCTTTTATTTTATTTTGGATTTAAAGTTAATTAGTAATTTCACTGAATATGGGATGGCATTCAATACTGAGACAACAATTCTTGTGAAGAACTTTTTCATCTTCCCTGTTCTTGAAAATACTCATAATGGTACAAAATAATAATGATAATGATAACAATAACGACGATACTGATAATGATACTGATACCGATAATGATAATGATACCGATAATGATAAATAAACATATTTATGCAGGATGACCATTTTAGTTTAAAAAAAAACTGCTATCAACATGGGTTGTGTTGTACATAGTTATGAGTTGTACACAAAAACAAGACAGTCGGGAGACGAGGGTCAGTTTCCTTTTTTCTCTTAACAAAATAACTCAAAAAAACTGAGTGGATTGTTCAGCCATTACTAATCACAAGTAAAGGATATTCAGCTGTGTTTCAGATGATTTGATTTTTCACTTCTACTTGCATAAAAAAAAGCAAAACGCTAAATAACCGATAATAACTGCAAGACCAACCTTGTATTTCACATAAAGTTGATTGTCAGCTTCCAGTCTGTGGAAAAAAAGCGCAACTTCAAGCAAAAATTGACCATGAAAGTGATGCCTTCCAAACAGGCGCAAAATCACTCCACAATGGTCACCTTACGCACAGAGGAAAGTGGCCGTTGTAGAGATTTGAACGTTATAAGGAAGAGGGGTGAAATCGTTACAACTGTTTTTTTCGGGGCATGCAACATTTTTATTTAAAAAATGCTTATAGTAGCATAAAAATACTTGACACGATAAAGTTAAATATACCAAAAAACAGAAACCAAACAGCAGCAGAGACCAACAACACGCTGTGCAGACCAACTTTCGTCACCTTTTGCAACAAAAAATAGTGTTTTTATAACTAGTTGCTGTTGAGACATTATTTTGGCAGTTGGGATGAGCTTTAGTGGTCATGCAGTTGTGGGGAGGTGACCATTGTAGAGAGGTTAAGGGAGCAAAGTCACAGTTGAACTGTTTGAAAAGTGTAGCCTGAATTTTTCAATTTCAATGTTTGTAATCCGTGTCAATCTTCTCCATCCTTAACCATCCTGGTTCCTTTCTGGTTTATTATTATCTCTTTGGTGTTTTGTTATCTTTGTAAATTATTGTTTTCAGGTTCTTTCAATTTAACAGTAATTTTGTTGACGGTCAATAACTCAAAATACTGTGATGTCCAGGTGCTCATTTAAAATTCAAATTTATGGACCGTCTGCCGGGACCAGAAAAAAGGGGCCATGGTAGGGAGGTGACCACAAGTGGGGTGTTCGACTGTGTATATATTTTAAGTATAAAACATAAAGATAACCAACAGAAATCAAGCATAATGTACTGGGTAGACCCTAACTAAAAATGGGTCCTTCTTTCCTAAGTTTATCCCTAACCCCAATCTACAAATGTGCATAAAAAAGATCACATGAATATTTTCCTCAGAAACGCAATCCCTGGCCCCAGTATGGAAGGAAATGTGGAAGGGAAGAGTTACTGATTATTATTTCTCTTTTCTCTTCTGCTCTTTTTCAAACTTACTTTGGTAAGAAGAGAGGGCCAGTGATAACATAAACGTTCTTGTATAACTTAGTCAGATGTCGTGAATATTTTTCAAGGTGTTCCCAAGCATCACGGTTAAATCCTGAGCCTGCCTTAAGAAAAGAAAATTGTGTCAAAGATTAAACGCCGTTTAAAAAGACTTTGATGTGAAGTACATTAATTGAGAATTTATCAGTTGTATTCCTTGAGATAAATAGGTTTTAGGATTCAAAACACTGTTAATAACGATGAAATGACACACACAGATATCAAAATCTGAAAATACATGGGCAGACCAAGATGGTGCAGTGGCAATTAACCCTTAACTCCCTAAGAGTGCCAATTGGCGCAGAACGTCATAACTTTGTGAATTTAATAAATTTCTGTGAAGTTTTGCCACGAAAATTTTCTTGTGAAGATCTGCTCATTGAAGTCATGAAATTGTGACCCCTCCTATCAAAGACATTGTTGGCCACCCCCTTAAGTTTTTAGTTCTTTTTTTCGGATGCAAATAGAGTGCAAGCCTGTTTCACATGAAGCTATATACTAAGAGTTGCTAAATAAGCAGCCCTGGAGGGGAGGGTGGGAACTCCCAAATGGAACAGACAGAGATGCTCGCCGGAGATTTTGAATTAAGACGATAAAGGAAACTATCTGGGCCTTGCTCACAGTTTTTTGTGACCCCATAAGGAGACCAATCTGTGCATGGCTTCAGCCTCAAATTTTGACCCCTTAAAGAAACCGCTTAAAAACACACAACTACGACATGCAATGAGTTTTAATGATATAAAGACATAATCATCGAATGCTTTTATCTAAAAGTAGTTTTTAAAAGCATTATCATAAAACTCAAGTTCTTCATCTTGTTGATGCATTGTCTCTTTGGCACTTGGTAAAATACAAAACTAGTTAATGTTAAAAGAACTGTAACTGTTCACAATGTCATCAAACACTACACATGCTAAAGGCTAAAGGCTGGTAGTGACAAGCTAATATAATATTTACACATATGCATACGCTTCTAAACTACAACTCTTTGAAACCGTGGAAAGAGCCTAATTCTGTGTTTGTTCACAGAACCCTAAACGATACTTTGGCGGCTTAAATTGTTGGCGCTTTGCCCGGAATACCCTAAGCGAGACCAAAATTAATCCAAATTATACATCCCTAAGCGAGACAGACGAACATCCCCGGCTGTTTCATATGGGAGTCACCCCCTTGGTAAGCAGCTGCTATAGATTAGGGGTATATCCAATACAATAGATGGTTGATACATTTTGAAGTCATTCATTTTTGCAATTTAGAGCAACTGGTCTCTCAAAATGACTACCTCTTTCATAGCTGCTGTCAATTCTCAAAAACGACTGATCAGTGGCTATCAAATGGTATATTGTGCACAAATGGAGTGTCTTTATTTTACCCATTTGGAAAAAACTGGCCGTTTTGCCTTAGGGGTAAAGCCCTTGCCTCCCACCAATTGGGGCCAGGATTGATTCCAGTTCCATATCTGGGTTTAAATCTGTTGTTGGCTTTTTGCCTTGCTCTGAGGTTCTTTTCTCCAGGAAAACCATGGGAACTATGGAACTGGAACTATGTTGATATAGTTTTATGCAACATGGTGTACCATGGAAACATCTTGAATGTTTTGTCCGCTATACCCAAGAGCTTTTACGCGAGTGTGTGCATACCAAGAAAATCCAAGTGACAGATGGGATACTCCATGGTAGACCACAAAAGCACATTGCGTAACTATTTTATACCATGTCATAGTCAATACAGTTGTCAACACAACCAGTGTGACATATGAGCGGCACATGATGGGAAGGTTGGGTGTAACACCATCTGTCGCAAACACCCAACTTGGGCTTTCCTGGGATTCCTGATGTTGCTGTGCTCTTTCTTTGGCATTGTATAATGTAATATCAGCATCACACAGTTATGAATTCTTGAGTCAATTTGTGTAGATAACTGTGCTTATTGCTGAAGATTCAGTATTCCTGATGATGTGTATCTTCACTCTCACCTCAACTTTGTGGTGCTCATGGTGTCGCTTTTAAGAAGACAATGTGTGCGCACACATCGAGTTCCTGTGTAGGAAGACCTGTTGTTGTGGTGCTGCAGCAGCTACAGTGTGTCCTCCGTGTGCTCTATCCACACCTGCTCCTGAAAAATGCCCACTCAACCAAATTGAGAGAGCACAAGTAATGTTTACACATCTAATAAGTACAACTGTCAGTGCAGTCTTCTTAAATATATCTAATTAACTACAAACCTGGTATAGTCGAGTACATTGTGTGTCCGCAAAACAAGGGATTAACTGACGGCATCACACCCACAAACTAATTCACAACGGCACCGATCTAATCCAAGTATCTCTGTGTGTACACAATTTGCTAAGTACTGTTTCAAGTTGCGAAAGGGAGTGTGTATGAGAAAAAAATTACACTGCCTAGAGGTGTAAAACTTGGAAATTGTGAAATAATTTACCATGTTTTCTGGGGTTTTATTTTAATGTTTCAGCAAGTAGGGCAACTCGTTTTTGACAGGACAGGCACACTTTTGTTTGCAACTGAGGATGGTCAAATCCAGGGTGGCAAAATTGTTGTGTCTAAATTGCACCCTGATTTTAATTAGTGCCACTGATAACCTGGTTAAGCATATTATACACTAATAATAATTATTAGGGGCACATTAAAGATGATTAATAAAAGTCAACTTAAGTAAGGTGTATGACGTCGTGATTTGTTATACATTATAATGATATATTACACTCCTTCTGGTAAGAGTGGCTTTCTGTCTGTCATACTGACTTTCTGCTTTCTTACCAAATAACAAGTAACTCCCAGCTGCAAGTAACTCCCAGCAAAAGAATGCGAAAAACTCAAATAAACAGTTTCTGCTGGAATGGAGTCAGTTTGAGTGTTCAAAGTCGGTCTCTTTTTCCTTATTAAAGCATCTCATAAATAAGGCACTCAAACTTTCTGTGGCATTTCTTTAAGGTGGTAAACTGCTCGTGAAGATAGGTCTTTGATTGTGTTTATCCTTTAGGTGTTTACCGATGACGGAATATTTATGCTCCTCGATGTGCAGGTGAAGATGATGGCTCATGTAGCCTACATAATTCCAATTTCACGAATTACATTGAAATTCATACACAACCCATTGTTGGTTTACAAGTGAGCGCTTTGTTTACATAACTTTAAAATCTTCAGAGATTTTCCTACTTGTGAAAACTGGTTGTAACACGCGACCGATTTTCTTTCCGAGGTCGCTTACCCGGTAGTTGCCTGCGCACGGAGTCGGCAGATTTCTGATCTTTAAAAGGCAAGGTTATTAATACAGGGCTGTCAACTGGCTTAATACAGCTTTGATTCTGATCTTGGGAGGCTTGAAATGTCTTAAAAATAGAATCAATAAGTTTTACAGGATATTTCAGTTTCAGAAACATTTTCCTTAGATCACAGCATTCTTTGCAGAAGAGGCCTGGTGAAGATGAAAGGCGTTTAGCATGATCAAGCATACAGTGGAATCCCGATTTCTTGAACCCTCAGTTTCTCAGACCTCCTGATATCTCGAACCAAACCTTGTTTCCCTTGGATTTGTTTCACTCGAGCTCTATAATTTCGCCACCAATTTCTCGAACCCTTGATTTCTTGAAACTCCGATAACTCGAACCAATTTTTTCTCCCGTGGGACAAATTGACCCTCGATAACTTGGCCTGCGAAAATTGCAAAACAACTTAGTGCAGATGTCAATTACATCCACGCCTTTAAACAAATTAACACTTCCGGATAAGCCGTTTTCTCATATTTTAATCACACAACAAGCAAGCCCCAAATCTGTCATCTGTCTAAAAGGTACATTAACCACTGCGGATTACAGAACAAAAGTTCCCTAATTTAATTGTTTTTCTGAAGCTAATAAAGGTCAAGATCTACATTAAAGAGGATGTATTTTTGTTAAAATTTGAACACTCACTCATAATCAAACAATACCCGGTCAATTAAGCATAATTTGATGCCACCTTTGGTTTCTCGAACTCCTAATTTCTCGAACCAATTTGCGTTTCCCCTGGAGGTTAGAGAAATTGGGATTCCACTGAAGTTCTTATTAGCGATCGTTTATATCTGTTGTCCACATGGCTCTGATAATGATGGAGTAAAAGCCCTTTGTTAGTCTTTTTTCTGTAGACAGAGGTGTTAAGGTGGTTGTCAGTCAGTAATTAACATGCCTATGAAGGGTAAGCTGTTGTAGACAGCTGTTTCCATTTTAAATTGGATTGCTGGGTGCACATTATTCAGAACTGAAAGGAAGTCGGTAGCAGCGGTAAGGTCAGGTACTAGAACAAATAGATGGCATTGCGATGGGCTCACCATTAGGATCACTAATGGCAAACACCTTGTGCTCCATCAAAGAGAAACTTGCACATGAAAACAAACGTCCCAATTTCTACAAAAGATATGTTGATGATAACTTCGCTCTAGTACCTGACCTTAC
>JAHPZR010035774.1:25000-29646 GCA_019787425.1 Platygyra sinensis
GGTCTACTCCGCTTTCAAGATGGCGGCTGAGAGTTGCTACGAATCCGTAGTCAGTCAACGATGGCGCAGCGGTATAATATGAGGAGTGTGCGCAGATTGGGAAAAATTTCAAAATGGCGGACGGAAACGATGAAGACATGCTAAAGTTTACGTTAGTTCACGGTAAGAAAAGCTTGTTATTCGTACCCTGATTTGTCCATCAGGTAATACCTGACCAAAATAGAACTTGTATATCACGGTTTTCGACGCGATCTTGACGGCAGGGGTATTTTACAGAACGCCCGAACGCACTGTTTACTTGGGATTAGTTTCACTTAAGCTTATATAATTTTGCTTGCGGTTAGCTTTGATTTGTTAGACAGGGCGATATACATATAATGCTGTCCTTAACAAACAAAAAATAACCGCAAGCAAACATGAGCGTGAAACTACTAAACCGCAAGCAAACAGTGCATTCAGCGTTAGGCAAAAATATACCCCTGCCCGGCTAACTCAGAATACCCACACTTAATAGGTGTTTTCAAATGCCGCTACTGCAGTCCCACAGTCGTCATAATTAACAGAATAGGGAGCTTAAGATGCAGACGTTTTCAGGGCGATGGCGACGTGAAGAACAATTAAGATTGGGGCGAGATCGACTGCGCATGCGGCCCCGCCGTCACCCTCTCATCGGTGACATGAGATCAATGGGTTTGCCGTCGCGGTGAAAACGTGAGTCGATCTTGTTTGTTTTTATAATATACTACCAATTTTGTCATTTGTATTCAAGTGATTGCATTATCACATTTCGCATAAATCATCCCACGACGTCTCGGCCAACTCAAGAGATCTTTTGTTTTCTCTTTAGCTCAAAGTGACCGAAGCCACATGTACTTCAGTGAAGCCCAAATTGTTGAAGTAAGTTTTGGGCATTTATGGTGGAATCTACAATGCGTCAACAAGAACTGGAAGGTCCTTTCTGTCAAACCTGAATTCTGCTTTGCACTCAGCTACACTCATGGGTAATATCCAAGTCAAAGCGACTTTACTCGTCATATGGAAATTCTAATTGGAGTCAGTTCGACATAAACATTTCGTACAAAAGCAAGAAATCTTCATCGCTAATAAGATTAGCGTCGTAGTAAAGGACCAGGAGAAGACGGAACTCTTCAAACGTAGCCATGCTACGATAAAAAAGCCTCCTTATTTTTAAAGTGCAACAAATAACTCGACGAAGTCGCAGAGGCCGGCTGTCATTGAAATCTTAACAACTTCAACTATGGAACGAAAACAGCAACCTCTGACCCAGTCTACCCGGGTTGTCACGTCGCCGTTGCCCTGAAAACGTCTGTATCTTAAGCTCCCTAATAACTCATCGACTACGGGACTGGACCGTGGTAGCACTTAAGTTCCGCGAACCACGTCCAGACGTCTGCTTTTCCCAGCCAAATGTACAGACAAAATTAGAAAAGTTAACTCAGCATCTTCTAGCCAAGATACATGTACATTGTTCAGACTTACTGAGTACAATCTTCTACTAAGTATTTTAACGTTTTGATTCACAAATTGTGGAAAATTTAATTTTTGAAAAAGTTATTTGCCATCAGATTACCATACAAACACTGTACGGTAGTTCTGATTGCTTTGCCTACCTGTCAGCAAGATGGTGTCAAAAACTATGATAAGGTCTACTGGATCATTTCTCGGTTGTTTCACATTGCTCTTAGGTGCAAAGAAGTACCCAGTTGAGCTGCCAATGGAGGGCAGTGATGGTGAGGGACCCACTGTTGAAGATCTGGCAAATCTTGCAGCTGAGCTGACTGAGGTTCCACGTGGATCACAGAGACTGATTTTCAAAGGTACTGTAGATATACTTTAGACAAGAAAGCAATCTCCTTTTAGATTTGATAGTATGATTGACATTTTTTCATGTATGTAAATAGATTTTTAAGCATGTATATAGATTTATTTATGTATGTATGTAGATGTTTGTGTATGTAGATAGACTTTCCTCTTTTTGTTCTCGAAAATATTAGCTTATCAGGCTAGCCCTGAAATTCGAGTTTAAACATAAAGTTCATGTATGTATGTATGTATGTACAAGACAAGACAACGTTATTACATTTTGCAGAATGCAGAATTCTGAACACACTGTTTACTTTGGGTTAATTTCACTTAATATATAATTTTGCTTGTGGTTAGCTTTTATTTGCTGGACAGGGCGATTACAATATAATGCTGTCCTTAACAAACAAAAACTAACCGCAAGCAAACATGAGTGAAACTACTAAACCGCAAGCAAACAGTGCATTCAGCATTCGGCGAAAATAAAATTGTTAAACCGCAAGCAAACAGTGCATTCGGCTGTTTATAAAACAGCCCTAAGAAATACACACACAGATTAGTTAACAATTGTCTTTCTATTTAACAATTAGATTGTGAGCTCGAGATTTCTATCGCGTGATAGTTGACGAGGGCGCAGCCCGAGTCAACTATCGCGCGATAGAAATCGAGAGCAAATAATCTAATTGTTTTAGTATAAATCTACTAGTCGTTCAAAACTTAATCTAAATCCTCTTCTCAACACTTCGAAAACACCAAGAAACGGCCATCATTTTGTTAAGATGCACACACTATAACACTACTCACTATCTATCACAGAATAGATAGTGAGTAGTGTAGCCAATCAGAGAACCACATTCGTGATAGAATGCTAGTAGATTTATACTAAAACTCAATAGAAACACAGAAGTAGCACGAGCTCTTGATGCAATGATGGAACAAGCAAGAGGATTTACATTAATGTGATGATTAAAGTAAACAAGTTGTTTACTTTTTTCATTACAGTATTTTCTTAAAGGAATAGAAAAGACGTTCTCTGTGTTTCTATCAAGTTACAGAAACACGTGTGAAAGTTTGGGAGAACTTAAAAAAGCCATGGAAACACTCGCCTATGGCTCGTGTTCCCACAACATTCCTCCTATTCCCAAACTTCTACTTCCACAGAGCAAGTTTGTAATAAATATTGTTTAAATAAAAAAAAAATTCCACTTGTGTTCTCATAACTTGATAGTAACAACTAGATACATGTTTTCTATTTCTTTAGTGCAATATTTTTGTCTCATTATAGAAAATCCACAGATAGTAAGCCTGCATGTAAGTGGCAAGGTAGCCTAATTCAACTTTCAACTTAATTGCTTCCGTCTCAAAATACATTATAATTGTATCATTTGTATTGTTTTAAATTTAAACTTTTTTTGTGATATAAGTGATGAGGAGGTCAATAGAAAAGCAAAAATCTTGAGTTTCTGTAGCTTACAAAGACTGAGAGCTACAAATAATATTATTAATGGTGTTAATACCAGCCAGAAACCTTTTACATACATGTAATCATTAGCTCAAGAAGACCTCATAAATGACTTGGGTTGAAAATGATGTAAGTTTCTGTAGATAAGAACTAATAGTAAGGATTTAATTTTATGCAGGCCCAATACTTGCTGCAGATAAGTTAATATATTTAGTTAACAAATTTAAGTGCTACTTTAAAAAGGCAAGAGAGACTGAGTTCAAATTTATATCATTTAAAGCCAAAAACTTCTGCTTGTCTCTTTGACTTAACTTGAATAATTTTAAACTCGCCTGGAGAAAAAATCCCCCTTCCAATGATAGGGTATGCAAGTATTGTTTAGTACAATGTTTAAGGTGAGTTTTCTTTGTTTTAGGGCAGTCTTTAACAGAATTTTCTCAGCCATTAAAATCGTTTGGAGTGAAGAAGGGAAGTAGGATAATGTTAATTGGCAAAAAGGTCAGACTGCCGTACATTTACTTGCATTTGAGAATCTTAATGATTCTTTATTTTATTGTATTTACATGTAGTTCCCTCATTTCTGATTTAATTTTAGAAGGTACATTACAATACAGTACACAGTGTTCAAGTTAACACTCCTCAATGAACCACTCCCTACAAAAGCAGAGACCATGGCCTAATGAGTAGGATACTCTGAATCATGCAGTCCAGATTCCATCCCTGGCTGGGGACATTGAGATGTGTTTTTGGGCAAAACACTATACTCTAACAATGTGTCAGTCTCCATTCCCTTCTCCCTTCAGTGAGTGCCAGTGAATTAAAGCTGGGGGTAATCCTTTTGTGGACTAACATCACATCCAGGGAGGGGTGGAAATATTCACTTTGTACCACAGGAACCAGGATAAGCTCTGAATAACGGCTTAGACCATATGGTCCGCTGCAGACTTAACCTTCAAGAGAGCTTTGCAGTATTAAGTTGCATTTACAACACAAAAATTTCAAAGTTATCAAACTATTCTAATAGATTCCAGGGGTTTCAATAAGCACCGACATCCGACGAAGAGTGTCGGCTTCTTCGATCAGAGACGTGGGCTACTTTCTGCCTAAAGTGAAGTAATTAAAGAGCGATCCTTTCAAACAAAATTAAAATTTACTTTGATGGGCTTGGATGTACTTTTTACCTCAATTTCGAGATCAAGGTCATGCCTCATTGTGCTAAGAAATCATACTTATATTTATACACAATTTGATGCCCAGTTAGCGCTGGAAATAGTGTTTCAGAGCTTCCAGATTTCAAATTTTTCTGGGGGAACAGACCCCCCCTAGCAAAAGGGCGCCTTGCAGTCCCTTGTCAATACCG
>JAHPZR010035775.1:0-11839 GCA_019787425.1 Platygyra sinensis
GTGCTCCCGACTCAAAAAATAGAAAAAACTCCAAAAAAATGATTTGCTAGACGCCATTGCATACACTGGCTGCGCTCGCAAAAATGAGCGGCTGCCAAAACCAACCTATCCTATCTAAAACATTACGATAACAGTCTTTTTCTTCGCAGCTAAAAAAAATATAGACAACAACAACAACTTTATTTGTACCCAACATAATACAATAGTAATAAACAATATGAGTCAACAAAAATATAAGTCAACAAAAATATAGAAGAGTACTAGCTGCCCCAAATAACCATAGGGGCTAAAGTTGCGTTGGCTCTTTCTAATGCTTAAATCAAGCATTCTGAGTTTGATTTGATCAGGAAGAGCATATTTTGTTGTAAATTACACAAATACTTTCCTACCTAGCGACTGCAACCGTAGAGCGAGTTGACGAACGTGGGCGACCCCTTTTTTGCGCCAAACCAATAGTTTGGAGACACAAAACGTTCATATTTTCCCTTCTGTTAATCTGCATGATATGTTTTTGCGACTATAAATCCCTTTTCTTGAATAATGAATGCCGTTTCTAATGAGAAACGTCCTACTTCAATGGCTTTTTAACGTCAGGCCGACTGGTACACAAATTTCCAGCGGTTTCAAGGTGCACAACCTGATCACATGCGAGTCCAAAGTTCAAGTTGTTGTTTCCCTAGTGAGTTCTATTCGCCCTGAGTGAGTTTTAACCCATGGCACGTGACGGTTTCTCCTCCAAACAGAAAACGTATTTGAGTTTGGAGGTACAACAAACTGTTTTAGTGGAACCACCAATGACATTATCACTTGTTTTTATTTGCATAATACAAAAACGTAAATATTCCTAAAATGAAAAAAGATATCCCCCCCCCCCCCCAAAAAAAAAAAAAACGCCATTCTTCTTTACTGTAAAAAGCCTTTCATATAAGGAGAAATCATTTTTTACTTCGTAGGCACTTTAAAAAAGTACAAACATTATAATATCGGACTTCGGCCTCATCAGTAAACATCTCATAGAAATGGAGAGCAAATATTCCAACTGTTGACGTTTTTCACTTTATAGTATCAACAGAAGTCTAGACTGTCCACAGTCCCTTATTTTTCCGTGACATCATAAATGTCGATCGTTGAGTTCGACGGCCTGCCATCTTGGTCTCTTGATGCGAGCGAAACAAAGTCCCCTTGAGTAGGGGTCGTGGGGTTAACAATGTGTGGGCGAAGGAGCGTAAAAATAGGGAGACTGTCAGAGCGTCACTGTCTCGTGTTTACGGCGTTAGTTGCTCAGTGCAGCAACGACAACACCTGATTGGTTTAAGGGACAGTAGAGTGCATCAGAGCACAGCAGGGCATTGCCAGCTCGAGTAATAGAAAGAGAAATTTATCACTACGGGGCTCAGACAGAAGAATGTTCTGGAGAATGTTTTGATTTTGATCGTCTGTCTCCTTTTTGTCTTGGAGGATTGATGCTGAAGCGTGAGCAAAAAGAGGCTGTTTCTCGTTCACGGAAAGATTTTCCATCATGTGGATTTAATACCAATGTGTATTTTTAAAAGATCTGCCAGGCGAATTTTGTCAACTCAAGCCCTTTCAGGGATCTTAAATAGATTTTCAGTCGAAATGTACTTGTTCTTTCCACAGAAATCATCGACTGAAATTTTGAAATTAACGCCACAAAGATGGCACTCATCTGAACTCGCGGGCTTCGTCGTTTGTTTTTTTTGGAGCCAAAATCAGAAGAGTTCTTTTGTCCCGCAATGATTTGACGCAACTTAGTAACTGCATTCAATCGATTTTGTGAGCCATGTTCCCTTGAAGACCTTAAATTAAAATGTCTCGAAGTTCACAACTGCGCAGCAACACGTAATCGATCTCATATTTCCCTGATTTGACAGGCTTTTTCCTCCAGGGGATGAGATTGTACGTTAATTGACTTGATCAGCGAAGGCGCCACACCCCTTAAACACGAGACAGAGTGAAGCTGTTACAGTCTCCCCTTTTTCGCCCGTCGTGCCCTCCACCACTCCTACCCACGGCACGGGCATTCTGTACTCTCCCCATGTTCGCTCGCATTAAGAGGCCAAGATGGCGGCCCGTCGAACTCATCGATAGACATCTACGATCTCACAGAAAAACAGGGGACTCTGAAGAGTCTAACAGAAGTTTAGAAGTCTGCACCTCTGATGCTAAAGACGAAACATGCAGTTGGCATTTCTTCCATCGATTGATAGATTTGTGTTAGAGCGGTCTTGCTTGATCTAGTAAACTAACCTGAGATACGCAACTTTGAACCAATACCAGATAAAAGCTTTTGGTTATCTTGTAGTGTCACCTTTAATCTCCGTATTCCTGTTGAAAATTCAAGTCCAAAAGAGAGTTTGCGAAAAATGACATATTTAACTATGCAATCGTTTAGAAGACCCTGTTAACCAATGCTTAAAAGATCTCATTCTTGTTTTTTTCGTGTAACTTACAAATGGCAAGTTATTGTATCGAGGATAACTTTGTTGATCTGTGTAATTAATTAACGAATACTAAATTTTCCACCTATAGTCATTTTTTGAAGTGTATTTCTATGTCCCTGAAGTCATGACAGCCAATGTTTTCCTATCTCTTAATAATGGCAAATGCATTGGTTGTTTCAAAACAAGAACACACTTCAATTTTACCTGGTTTAGTCCGAAACAGTCTTGTTCTAGGAATAGGCCGTTCATACTCTCCACTTGGTTTGCGCATGCCCACAGATACGTGGTCTCCACCCCGACGTTCGTACATAAAAACCTCCATTTTGTAAATACGACACTTATCAAGAAGAATTGGTTGCGACACTTGTTGTGGAAACCTTTAAAACAAGAGAGAGAAAAGGGGTAATAAAGAATACATGTAAGAGGCCACAATAAACATCCTGGAAAACGTAAAAAAAAGTATTCAAGTAAAAAAAAAAAAGAAAAAAAAATTCAAGGTCGCATTCGTGTGTAGCTCACTTGTTCCACTGGAGATGCTCGGTCCATTGAGCAAAAGCAATGATTGGCTGCTTGGTTAAGCTCTCCTCAGCTTTCTTGTTCTGGCTTTCGGTGCTATACTCTTGTACATCGTACTTCCACAGCTCACACCAATCATTGCATGACATGTAAAATGTGTAATTGCCACTATCAGGGACCTACAAAGTTATACTTCACAATTTTAATAACAAGCAAGAACAGTTGGGTATTGATTGCTAGGTATAAGTACCAAACTACATGTAAATTCTAATTGTAGAACCACTCCGTAGGGGTCATTTTCGCAACTCTTCTTCGAAGAAGAACGGGCATTTTATGGCTAACGGTACTGAAATACATTTTTTAAAACGGCCCTAAGAAAAGACGCGCGCCGATTAGTTTAAAACCCGGTTTCTATAACTCGAAAGAAACACAGAACTAGCATGAGCTGTTGTCGTAATGATGGCGCGAGCAAGGAGAATTTAATTTCAAAGTTAACAAGTTGTTTCCCCGCTTTTCTCCGTCGCCGTGTTTTCTAAAAGAAAAAGAAAACACGTTCTCCGTGTTTCTATCGAGTTATAGAAGCACTCGTGAAAGTTTGGGAGAACTGTGGAAACACGTTACATACTTTCTCCATTTCTTAAATATCATATCTTTAAAACACTTAGGTCGTATAGCATATAAGTAATAAAAAAAAATCAATCAATCAATAAATAAACAAATAAATAAATAAATAAATAAATAAATAAATATAGCAAAAGTAGCCATTTTAAATCCCTAGCAATAATATTAGTTTGTAAATGGCTAAAGCATACCCAAATATAACAAGACGCCAAAAGGCGATTCCGTGGGATGCTTGGGCTAGGGAGCGTAGCATTGGAATGAACTGTGAAGTTACGTTATTTGCCACGCCGGATTAATCAGTTAGATCGGCCATAAAAATCATTGAAGACAGTGTTGAAGAAATTGTCACTGTGCTTGTAGCAGAAAATAGCGTAGGCCGGCGGAAAATTACTGGCAGAAGTAATATTGCAACGTGAAAAATGGAATTTGTTTTGAGGCTATTGTAGATCTGTTACATTGAGATCGCGAGAACTGCAGAAAATCTTAAGACATGAATGGTAACGCAACGTTTTACTAATTTGAAGACTAAAATATTGTGAAGGGCTGTATTGCCGTCAATGAACGTAACGATTTGGCCAATGTTAAAACAGGCTAAAATACTTATTGTCTGTTATATAACAAGAAGCTCTTTTGTACGAGAAAAGAACTGAAGTAGGCTCATCACTTGTCGGTGAGAGAAAAACGTAACGCACCGGAACGCAACTAGTAAACATAATGTGTTCCCGTTCTTGTTTATTCAAGATAGCGAAAGGATTAAAGTTTCCATCCATCGGAAGCATGAGGAATTCTCCTTAACACATGTGTACCTTTTTATTTTTAAATGTTAAGAGTGGAACACTGGAAATAAAGAACATCGAACGGAATAAAACTTTTCGCAAACACTATTTCCATGTGCGCGTTCTGGTAAACAGGTAAGCTCTATGTCAGCAAGAATCCTTGGGCAAGAATACACAAAACTTTACTGACATCACGTAGCATGATTGTAGACTCACGGATTCAACTGGGAAAATTTCGATAGAGTAAAACTCGCGGGGCTTAAATATCTTCAATTGCAAACCAACAAATATTTGAGCCAATTTTTGAATTGGTTGGTGTCGATATCTTCCGTGATGGACTCCTTGATTTGTGAATACACTGATGCAATGAATATCGTGTTTCAAAGTTGCTTAAAAACATCTTGTTAATGTTTAGACTACGCAGTTAGGGACTTTGGCCGGATGAACACGCAGGTTTGGTGCCTGAACTCGTTGGTTCGTTTGGCAGGCTCAGAACAGTGAATTCGATGCCGGTGCGTAACACGGAACGGATGATGTTCAATTCAATACACGATGTCGAAATGCCTTCTAAAATGTCCTACCTTCTGTTCATGTTTAATTCCTCTCCTTGCCAGAATCGCAGAATCGCGAAATGTTCCTTGCCCGAATCGCAGAAATTATGCTTGGAAATTACAGTCCTTGCGAGACTGATCGCAGATTGTTTGGAAATTAAAAATGGTTTCAGCTGTCAATCAAATTTGCCGTTTTGCGTCGACGATGAAAAAGAAATTCACCCGAAAACTTACCGTGGCCTGCCACAGGCATCCCACGGAATTATCCGAGACAAATACCAAGGAATTAAGAGGGAATGTCCACTAGGACCGAGCCAGTCGTGGCACATGATGAAAAATCAAAATTTTTCATATTCTTCCCAGAGATAGCCTATGGTAAGCCTAGAAACGTGGTGTGACTTTTTCTTGAAATATTTTTTTAAACCCGCTAAAAAATCAAAAATCCGTTGCGGTCCCACGTCTGGACAAAAACACGCAAAATTCAGTGACTAATACCTTATCATAAACTTGGCTCTGTTTAATCCCCATCAAAATAACACTCCAGTTTGAGCTTGAAAATTTATTTTTGAGGAGTTTACAAGTCTTTTGAGGCCAATTATACTTCTGTTGGTTAATTTTCAAGGCGACGACGAGCCGCTTAAAAT
Organism: Platygyra sinensis; assembly: GCA_019787425.1. Taxonomy (NCBI): domain Eukaryota; kingdom Metazoa; phylum Cnidaria; class Anthozoa; order Scleractinia; family Merulinidae; genus Platygyra; species Platygyra sinensis. The sequence goes on from JAHPZR010035775.1 coordinate 5,571, forward strand.
CACTAAAATTCACTTCCTAAAAATTCTTAATTATGCACACTTTTTCAATCGGCGAATTCGCTACCCGGTAAAACATCAAAACCCCCAAGATTTTGACGTTTCGAAAGACGAAATGTCAGTGTAAAACCTGGTATAAAAATTATTTTCGGGTTTTGCATCAGCGGTGAGTGCTAACGCTCTCAAAATCGTGATAATCACAACACCAACCTGCTAGAAAACGAAAACAATAGGCAAGTGCCTGTGACCAGATAATCAAAAGGAACCTGAAAATGTCTTCTTGAATTTGATTTTCTCAGTATTCGGACTTAACTATGGTAGAAAAGTCATGTTTAGCTCACCTTCTGTAATTACATTCAAATATTAGTGCCGGCGAATTCAGAATCCTACACGATAACAATTGCGATGAGTGGAGTTCGACAAAGTACATCCTCCTCACTGACATTCAATCAATGCCTCCAAGATAATCCATCTCATTCCTAACCTCATTGCTAGCCCTTGTTCTTAAACAACAATCCATAAAAGTAGTGAAGCCTGCAACCGTCAGTCCCTTGCTTGCTAAAACGAAATACTCACGTGCTGTTCCAATCCTCGGGCATGTTGCATGCTGAAATGGTAACATTAGCGTCCGAATTGTCTGTCACGCAATAGTCACTTGATCTGAAATGATTTTTGTCACGCATTGGCAAAAATGGTTAAAAGAATAATATAAAATAGAAAGATTCAATGAAACGTTTAAAGCAAGAGAAACGGTGCATTTATATGTGTTCTGGGCTCGGAAGGGGCAGGGGTTGGGATTACTCCGCTGTATGGGCTATCAGAGGTATGGGCGGCCCCAAAGGGTATGGCTTTTGTGCTGTTTATGTCTGAAAAAGGTGTAAATTTTATACACATTGGACTGAAATAGGGTGTGTTTTTCACCCTGGCTTGGCATTGGGCATTTTGTTTACAATCATGACTCAATCAGTTTAAGGCCTGGGTCACGAATTTAATGTAGAAATATGGTTCGACAGGTACATTTTGTTTTACCAAGCTGAACTTTCACCCTGATAATAAAACTCGGCGTCCTGTCTTGCCGTAACATATCATTTTGACCACGTGGCATGTCACGTGATTATTTTGTTAAAATGGTAAATCGGCGAATTGGTGGCGAATTTTCCGTCTATTGATCAATAAATGAGCGTTTTCGATGCAAATTGAAATTATCTACCTTGCTACGTCAGGAATTATCTTCCTTGGTTCGATTTTAGAAGATATAAATGATCAAAAGTCGAATTTTGTTGGAAAGGACGACCTTTTACCCTATAATTTTTTTTCTGTGAAAAGAGGGACGGTCATTCCAAACGCGAGAGGATGGAAATAATTGACCTGGATCTAAACCGCGTTTTTGCAGGATGATATTACTAAAAACCGCCACCAATTTCTCAAATAATGGCTTTTTTGCGCTTAACGTCACGTGCCAAGTCACGTGACCCCTCAGAAGTCCTAATGCTACTTTAAAATGTGCTGATTAGAATTCGACAAAAAAGGTTACAGGAGTCATTCTTGAGATACAAACCCATAAATCTAAAATGAAGGGTGTTTAATAGTAATCGTTTATGTCACAAACTTTCACACCAATGTTTAGGGCATTTGTTTGATACAATTATTGTAGCATCGATGGAAGGCGGGTGGCCACATGTCGGATCGAGCGGTCCGGGTTTGAGCCCTGGCCTGGGGCCGCATTGCGTTGTGTTCTTGGGCAGGTCATTTTACTCTCACAGTGCCTCTCTCCACCCAGGTGTATAATTGGGTACCGGCAGACTTAATGCTGGGGGTAACCCTGCGATGGCCTGGCATCCAATCCAGAAGGGAGTAGAAATACCCCTAGTCGCTTCATGCTACAGAAACCGGGATAAACTCCGGCCTGATGAGCCACTAGGCTCGTATTCAGACTGAACTCTACTTTACAACTAGATACTAATCTTTATCCATCAAAAGAGAAATTCTGGAAAAAAAGTGCAAAACGTTATGAGGTGCTGCGTACATAAGTAGAATGCATAAACACACCATGCCTCTGTGGGATTCATAGAGATAAAATATTCTCAAAAAGCTGAAAGACTAAATTCACGTTATGAAATGCCTCCTCTTCTAAATATAATTTTTTGCAATGGAACGACGTAAATGGATAAACATTTTTTGATTTTTTGTACACTCAGTACGCGACAATTTGATCAGTTTATCACTTCTCGCGTGGCGCGTGACACAAAGCACGTAATCGATCGGCTTTACACCGCTAGGTTAAAACAATAAGGCTATGTTCTGAGAGAAATGCATGAGTAGTTTTAGCGTATGGATTACATCACATCAGTCCTTTTTTTTCTGTTTGAAATCATTGCACGAAAGGGCTTTTTTGCAGAACTCCGACAACGGAAGACCACAAAATAACGTAAAAGAGAATGGCTGTATGGTAATGAATAAACAAACAATTTCTAGCACAAAGTGTGATATGCATTGAAAAACTAACGACTGCAATGGAAAATGAACTTGTTTAAAACGAATAAGCACCAGTCTTGTTTTCTTTGTTAAAATCATTGAAGAGTAAACTTCTGTGCACATAATGTTGCAGATGGGAGAAAAATTGAACGTTACTGCAGCTGTGTAGGCGCTAGTCCATTGTCACAGTTTGACTATGACTGAATTGCGCAATATCTGTTCGTAGACAGCCCCGCTAAACAAGTTATTTTCTTTAGACAACCATTCATATTTGAGCGGTTTTTCGTGCGATTTCTGGCCCTGCGATATTTTACGGTTCACGTTCGGATTCTTTAAAGTTTTCCGTATCGCTTACCGCGTGAAGGGTCGTAGAGATATGTTCTCATATTTTTCAAATAAAAATTGTTTGCTTTGAACGTCTTACTAAATTTTTGGCAATGCGTGACAAAATCCCACCAATTGACCATTAAGTGACATAGAAATGAAGTCGACATCAAACGCCATTTTTACGATAACTGCAGAAATTCACGCGCGCTCATTGGCTAATTTTTATTGTCCATATGCCGACATACACATGAATTTAAAATTCATGCGACGCGTCAGCGAGCGAGAGCCGGCAATTCGACAATTTGTTATCGTAAAAAACAAATTGATTTAATGCGTCTGTCCTGTTATTGATAATGAATTTCGTCATAACATTGTCAAAGTAGTCTGCGGATCCACTTGGCTATCGCCTCGTGGATCCACAGCTACTTTGACAATGTGATGACGAAATTCATGATCAATAACAGGACAGACGCATAAAAAACTGACGTCAATTTGTTAAATTTACATTTCGACGAGAACAGAACTCAAGCTTTTCTCTTTACAAGCAAGGGACTGACGCTAGAAGGCTTCACTACTTTTGTGGAATGCTGTTTTAGAACAAGGGACAGAAATGTGCTGGATTTTCTCGGATTCATTGGTTGAATGTCAACGAGAAAATGATATACTTCCCCGAAAACTGCGCGCCGCAATGACTATCGTGCGTGTAGGATTCTGAATATGCCAATCCTTAACGTTTGAATGTGATGTCTCACAGGAGGTAAGCTTAAACATGACTTTTCTGCCATAGTTTAAGTCCGAATACCGAGGAAATCAAATACAAGAAGACATTTTCAGGTTCCTTTTGATTATCGAATTCCAGACACTTGCCTATATTGTTTTCGTTTCTAGCAGGTTTAGTGTTGTGATTATCACGATTTTGAGAGCGTTAGTATTCAGCGCTGATGTAAAGCCCGAAAATAATTTTTATACCAGGTTTCACACTGACATTTCGTCTTTCGAAACGTCAAAATCTTAGGTGTTTTGGTGTTTTACCGGGTAGCGAATTTGCCGATTGAAAAAGTGTGCATAATTAAGAATTTTTAGGAAGTGAATTTTAGTGATTTTAAGCAGCTCTTCGTGACCTTGAAAATTAACCCACAGAAGTATAATTGGTCTCAAAAGACTTGTAAACTCCTCAAAAATAAATTTTCAGGCTCAAATTGGAGTGGTATTTTGATTGGGTTTAAACAGAGCGAAGTTTATGATAAGGTATTAGTCACTGAATTTTGCGTGTTATTGACCAGACGTGGGACCGCAACGGATTTTTGATTTTTTTAGCGGGTTTAAAAAAGTATTTCAAGAAAAAAAATCGCACCACGTTTCTAGGCTTACCACAGGCTATCGCTGGGAAGAATATGAAACCTTTTGATTTTTCATCATGTGCCACATATTTTCGATATGGCTCGGTCCTAGTGGACATTCCCTCTTAACCACTTCTCATTTATTACACTTCGAAAAACGTAATTCAATGGTAAATCAAAGTATACCTGTAGGTAGCTTGTTAATCGTTGAATGTAATAATTTCCTACGTGGACTGGTGCATCGAAAGCGTGCAAAATCATTTGGCTTTGAGGTGGAGAATTGAAAACGGGATGTTGGCGCATAGTTGGTACACTGTTTAAGTCCATATCAACACCATACCACACTTCACGCAAAACTCCACGAGCCTGTTCAATAAACTCTACCACAGACAAAATGTGAAACAACTCTTGAGTACGGTATCTTCTCAAAATACATAGAGATAATTATTTAGCATGACTAGACTAACATGTAAGACATACATGTACAGTGTATATGTCACAGGTGTGACATCCATGGCATACATGTATCACATCTGCGACGTCCACATAACACTGTGTGTTATGCGTGACATTTATGTGTCATACGGGTCCCCTTCACAAGTCACATGAGTGACATAATTATGTATACGTCACATGCTTCACATCAGAGAGTCATGGGTGACATCAGAGAGCCGTATACGTGGATGACATCTTGACAGTTATAAAATGCATATGAATCAATGGACATGAACGTTACCCTCAAACTGTGACTTTGAATATTCTATAAAAATTTATGTCTCCTTCGATAGACATGGTATGCGAAATACATTATGAAACAAAGAAAGGCATCAGGTAGACTTGAAAGCAAGTCTTAATGCTTCAAAGGTCCTGTAATGGAGGGAGCAAAGAGGAAAGGGAAAATGGGGGACAGTGGAGGGCTTCATTCCTCGCTGCCAATAAATTAATCACCTTGCCAGTGACGTGAAACACAAATTTCACCTAGTTTTATTCTGAGAACTTTTCAGCACAGGCAGCAGTCAAACAATTTCAAACAGAGTATTCAAAGCGTATATGCTGCATTAATTGGAAATATTGCTTCCAAAGTAACAGTTGAGAGGCAGCCACGTATAACTCACCGATTGTTTTTACCACAACTTTGCAGAGAACTAGCGTGACATTATCTCCAATCAGCGTTACTGTTACAAAACTGCCACGCGCCGGTGGGGAACAGAGGAACTTGTAGTCCTGAGTTTTCCCACCATATTCCATGGATCCTGCACACGTTTGATCTAAACCGGTTGGACTGGTAGATACAGTGATGTTGATCATGCCAATGTCACGTGGACAGCAATCAATTTTATCGGTTATCTCAACTGATTCCACATACAGTGTTTTTCTAAGGGTTACTTGCCACCAAGGGTTCGACTCCTAAATGAATATATATATATATAAAACACTGTTAAAAACTTAACAAGCAACTAAGAAAAAGGTAAAAGGGGTACCTATGAATAACAAATGTATGGCCCATCCCTCTCACAGACCAAACAAGAGTTTTGACTGATAACATATTGACCAATGAAATTTTCTTGGAAATGTCGATAAACAGTAGACCGGAGTTTAACACGTACCACCCATGTAAAATCATCATTAGAATAAGAGAACTTAATCAAATAAGAGAGAACGTACCATTAACAAGACTCTGTTGTTTGGTAGGCTGAAGGAATAGAAACTTGGACTCCACCCAAACCAGGGAGAAGCAAAGGTTGAATCACTTAGTAGCTTGACTACGCTTAAAGACGAGGAACATCGGTCCCTGCTCCACCCACGCTACCGGATATGCACAAAGAAACAAAGATGGTGGCAGGGAAGGCAGAGCCCCAAGAGTTGAGGCGTCTTCATATTGTCTCCACGTTCATCGCATGCAACAATCCGACCATGTATGCTGATATTTGACAGTCAAGCGTATGTTATGTTTGTGGTCACTGTAATGTGAGAACGTGACCGAGCAATTTAGGCCGCTGGTCTTGTATTCCGAAGGTCCCACGCAGCTTCAAGCCCTCGCTCACCTCAGTTTCATTTCGTTTAGTTTACTTCATTTGCATGTTTACTTTTTGTGCTATTTCTTACCTTTTCTGAACGATAGCAAGTGGC
>JAHPZR010035776.1:0-22559 GCA_019787425.1 Platygyra sinensis
TCCGCGGAATTTCAATCGCTGGCCTTGTTCTTGGAACATGTAAATGATTTGTAAAGGTAGGTGTAAGAATTCTCGCAGGCAGGCCATGTAATCAGTTTAACATATCTTTCTTGAAGAATGGCCAGTCTTAACTCTCAAATTTCCAATTTATGAACAGCTACTAAATTCACGAAAATCGGGTGTTTAATGACAATCCTTTCACGATTTTATCGTTGTGCAAGCGTTAAGTTGACGTCTAGGTAAAAGTCCCAATTATTTGATAAAAGTGGTTAATTATGATGTTATTGAGTTAGTTGCATCAATAATCATGTATACGCGTTACTAGCAGTACCCATTTACTTCGCTTCTTGTCATAGTGGTTGGATCCTCTGAACAATAATGGTCGATACCTTACCACTTGAAACCAATCGAAACAAGCAGTGTGAAATTCGTGATATATAATACAGTATAGAAAAGCCGGAAACAGGATTAAACAGAGTTCGGTTATAAAGCCATCAGCGATCCGATTCTCAGGTCACATTGAAAATTCAGTTGATCTTAATCAATTGGGTCATTCGCTTATCCTTCTAAAAAGTTTGAACTGAGGTATGTTCATACTAAGCATTAAGAAACCACTGTCAGCGTGTTCGTGGAAAGAAAGAAGAAGCTTAAAATAGATACGTCATTCCTTAGAAAAATGTTAATTACAAGTATCAAAACTGGATGCATTGCATGCTTCTTTGTTATGGACAACATTTTCAGTATATGTTATATTCTGTGCACAAACAGTGATCCAATGTCTGCCTATATGTATGCGACGTCAAACAAACAACTGGTGATATTTATAACAACGTCGTTTTGGATAGTGTTCGCTTTGGGCAAAGAGGTAAGGGAACATTATCTCTTTGTTTTATCGCTATTGGATGTTTGCGGAAATGAACAACATTATTTAAACCTATTATTTACTGACCTCAGAAAGTCAGCTGTTTCAAAATGAAGCACGATGCCACTGTTTTCAGTTGAAACACTTAATTGCATAAAGTAAGATTTGCTGAACGTAAGAAACTGTTGACCACTTTCGCAGTTTGTTAAATGTTGGTGAAGATCACTATTGTCCTGGGCTAAATACGTTTGGGAATGTACGACTGCATGCACTGTGCATGCACACTTAATTGCATAAAGTAAGATTTGCTGAACGTAAGAAACTGTTGACCACTTTCGCAGTTTGTTAAATGTTAGTGAAGATCACTATTGTCCTGGGCTAAATACGTTTGGGAATGTACAACTACATGCATTGTGAATAATAACATGTCACTTACTAAATCAACAGCATGCTGCACTTGTCAAAAGGGATACAACACTTGATAATGTCAAGGCAATGTACAATAGATTCGTCAGTGAGTCAAGAGGAAAGGTGAGTGTTACGTACTTAAAAGTTATAATAATATATTTACAACATATCAAGGTATCAGCCAAGGAAGCCCAGGCAAGCCAATAAGGTACCTAGATCATCGGCATATAATCAAGGAAATTATTGAAAATTTCCATGTTCTTTGAATATCTGAATAGCTTTAACAGCTGGGATTGACAACAACGAAAAGTCATCTTTCTAACATGACTGCTGACAAACGGCATCTAAAAAGTCAGCACGTAGAACAGGCGATAGTTGAAAAAATCGGCAAAATTAGTTGCTTTGTTTTCTTTTACTGGCCTTAATCGTGCACTATAACACAATCCTCCGAAAGAAAAATGGTGGCCACTGGTACATTTACCCATAATTCTTATTGAACAAAACGTACAGATAGGTTCTAAAACCTTCAAACTTAACACACAAGATGTCAGGGACAAACATTTCGAAAATAAGTCTTACCTTGTACTTTATGGGCCGCGTAATGTTCGCATATTATTGTGGTATATAAGATGTACAACACCCATCTTTTTTCCTCTGAGCTATTGTTTTAACTGTCTAGCCAACAGAATCAGATCTGTAATTTAGTTCTGTAATTAAACCACTGTGCGAATGCACCAGGCTCAGAAAGATTCTGGGTTCTTACTATCCTCCACTGCTCCAAATCCCGCCGCCACTGAGTAAAGTGTAGCTGATATCAACACATGACTAGGCGTTTTCTCGAAGGTTACATTTTACGTTAAATTCTGCTTTGTCTTTTGCAAAGCCAAGAAATCTGAGACGTTTTGCAGACGCCTGATTTGTTGGTCGTGTTGATTCTATCGCCTCTACTGTAAGATTGGTTTTTTTGTTGTATCTTCTAGGCAAAGTATGCTGACGCTGGGAAAAACGCTTGCTCGATGGATCTGCAGCCATCGGTTACCAACACACCGGGGATACTTCTTGTTGCTGCGTCTAAAGACGACTTCCAGGCCTCTCTCGGTTGTGGGGCTTGCGTTAAAATACTTGGTAGCGGTAAGCCGGCTGCCGCTGATCTAGACGGTTCACCACCAGTCCAAGGAACTTTGAAAGGAATAATCGTCGATCAAGATGATTCGCTAAATCAAGGTATTGACTGTGTTCACTTTCGCTGACGAAGTTATGATAAGTAGCCGTCTGTTGCATAAATAAGCCCTCCAGTAGAGCGACTGCAAATTCATCGTCCGTTTGTACACGAAAAACTAAACCTTAGATCAAGCCTCTAAAGTTAGTTCTGTGACGAGTTTAACGAAGACAGTATGGTACATGTATACGTTTGAATGTTATGTGCTCTCACCTTATTTCTTTTCCACAGTCAGTAAACTGACAATGGTAGCTGTAATCTGGCCGCAAATAATGCCATGAACTCCTTGTGTTGAACCATCCATTTCCCAACTGTAAAGACATAAGCAGCTAATTAACACTATCCCAGTTTTTAAATGCCATTTTTATTTTTTTTTTTTTTTAGATTCTTTTTCTTTACACCTTTATTTACGTTCCACAGGGCCGCTTTGATAGCCGTTCTATTACTAAAGCCAGACTGGTTCATGTTGTTCAAGCATTAGTTTTATTTATTTATGTATTTATTTATTTATTTATTTATTTATCCATTCATTCATTTATTCATTTATTTATCTATTTATTTTTAGCCAAGCGAGGTGACTTCAGTTTATTCAAATACGTTTGGGATATCTTACCTCACCCCTTTTCGTTGTCCTATAAAATCATTTCAATTTTAATCTTAAATCATTCAGGAGACTTGGCTCTTCTCCCTCCTCAAGGTGGCAGTGGTTTGTGGGAGATCAACTTCAAGGCTACAGACTGTCCGACAGCTCTGGGACCAACTGGATACATCCAATTCCGTTTTACTGGCAGCAACGAAATGTACTTCAAATTGCAAGCAATGAATGCTAAGTAAGTAAAATTCACTTGGCCAAGTATGGCCCGATTTGGTCATTATTAATCATTATATTCCACCGAGATTGATATATTTACCAAGTAACTTGCTTCAGTGGCAATCTTTCTTATTCGTTTATTGTTTATATGGTCAAAAGTGTGTGTGCCTTTTTTATCACTTTCTGTTCTCACTTGTAGACTAGTTCAATGTAAGCTGAGTAGCGGGCATCTGCACACGGAGTTCTGACAAGCTCCACAATGAAGTGGTTGCACTAATGTGGGTGTGGCACTATTTACTGCTAACCAAGTGGACTACTTTAATGCAGTGTTTCCCATTCTTGAATCTTTTTAGCCGTTTGACAGTGGCGTTACTTAATTAACGGACGCAGTGGAGTAGTGCATTTGACGAAGTCAAATGTTTTTGCCATTTCTGGTCTACAGTACTCGGAGGAACTCAAAATGATCTCTGTCACATCCAGAAATTTGATTATCGAATGACGATCTCACCGAAATATAAATTTTCTATTGACGTTTTTTATAAAAAAAATGCATGTGCGTTTATAACAGCAAAAGTAAAGAAAGGCGTGGACCTCGTGACCAACAGATTAAAGCGTACAAATTTTAGTGGCCTCGACACCCTTTCATATTTCATTTCCCGAGTCTATTGGCTTATACCCACTTCGCTTTGATTTTTACATGTAAAGCCGCCACCATATTTTCTCGCTTGCAGAGTTCCCGTAGCGGGAATTGAAGCATTCGAACGCGTAAAAGGCAAATGGTTTTGCCTAACAAGGACGTCAAGTAACTTCTTTTCGAGCGAAGGAATGGGTGCTGTATCGTTCCCACTAAAAGTTAGACTGACAAGTATTATGAATGAACAGCTGGAGGCAACGATTGGGGCACTGAAAAACGACGTTGTTATTAATTCTGATGTTCAATTCTCGGACACTAAAGTCAGAGGTAAGAGATACACCTGTCAGTACGTTTTGTCCTTATTTATCGGTTTAATTGATTTCTTTAATCCAAGCTGATTTTATTCGTCTTTAGTTATGTTTTGGCTAGGTCAAACACTATAATTTATCTTCGTCATATTAGCGTGCATGTTTCTCGGATATTCCCCAATTTTAGCTGGGGAATATTCAATCACGTGACGCGTTTAGACCTAATCACGTGCGAGCGAAAAAGTTTGACGGTTTATAATCATTGTTATTTCATTTTATTCATTTGCGTTTTTCCACATATCACTTTTGTACCGCCAGTATCGGGCAACTGTACAGTAAGCTTTTATGAGCCGGTAACTTTTTCCCATTGTAAAATGTTTGTTTCCCAAGTTTAGGCTGTTCCAGGCTTCGGGTCCGCGGGGGCAAGCGGGCCGGCGGACAAAAAATTAAAACAAAGAGCTGGAAACAGCCTACGAATTTAGTCAACTGAATACATTTGAATGACATCTTGACTGTCTGCCTTGTGATATTTCCCCGCTACTGAATTTGGTTTCGTTTGCGTGGCTCACTGTTATTTTGATAAAAAGTAACCCGTGATTCTTAATCTAACATTATTACTTTGGATGAAAGTTCTTCTCCGAATGGGTGAAGCTCTGCTAATTTGACTTCGTGAATGTCCACAGGTGGATCGCCTGAAGGAATTCAATGCTATGGTCAAGGCGACAGACCACCGTCTGGTGAAGGTGCGCTAGCGTTTCTCTTCTGTTTTGTTATCCGTTTATGATGCAACGAAGTTCGGGTTGGTTAAGAGGAAACTTAAGGAAAATAAGAATATTCTGAAATCTATTAGTTTTACTAAAGCTCCGATCCCTGCAGTATTTCCGACAAATCCTTAGAGTTTAAATATTTTTAATATTACTTAAGTATAATTTATTGTGATTAATATTTTCCACCATTCTTGCATTGTAATATTTTTAAAATTAGTCATAACTTACTGTCATTAATATTTATTTATTTTAACTATCATTATTTATTTATACATAGTTTATTAATTTACGTATTACTTAGATAGTGCAGGTCCACATCAGGACTTTCGTCTTGCCTATTTTACTCATAACCTGCTTTATCAAATAAATTATGTATGTTTGTATGTATGTATGTATGTATGTATGTATGTATGTATGTATGTATGTATGTATGTATGTATGTATGTATGTATGTATGTATGTATGTCTGTCTGTCTGTCTGTCTGTCTGTCTGTATGTATGTATGTATGTATGTATGTATATATGAGTATGTATATATGTTATTGAATAGGTATCCGTTATATAATGAGAGGCTGAGGAGACAGAAATGTCCTAAAATGGCTTTAAAAAAAATGAAAGCGCTTTTCTCAATCTGAAAAATAGGTGATGAAGGATTCTGTGTGTCCAAGGAAGACGGGATTTACGCGGATCCGGAAGATGAGACTGCATTTTACGTGTGTGAAGGAGAAAAGGCAACCAAGAAATTTTGTCCAACTGGCCTCAAATTTAATCCAGTCATCTCTGGCTGTGATATCCCAGAGGATGTTAAATATGTTGGAAATGAAGGCGATTCATCCGGGACATCAAATTCAAAAGAAGACAGCAGGTGGACCTCTTTACCAGGAAATGAAGGATTGAAGGTTCTTTCTGTTGGTGGTCGCCAAGAGCCTCAAAAAGACAATAGTAAGACAGATTTGAAATTGCTGCCCCCTCATAAATTGTTTTCTATACATATCTTTAATGGTGCTCACAGCCAGACAACAAACAAGTTCCATGAAGGAAGAGTAAACAATGCTGTTGGTAGATTTCAGGGAAATGTGCAAGATAATGCTGAAACCGTAACCCCCACGGGATCTACACCGAAGGAGAACTATAGAAAGCCTGTAGGCGTTGCATTAAACGTTCAGGAACGTTTGCGAGATGATCAAAGCAAAAAGATAAGCGAAAAACCGTCAATATACATGGTGCAACAAACGGAATCAGCTAATAGCAACAATTTGAGCCAGGGAACTGGTACACTAGAAGATTATCACCACGGAGAAAGCACATTCAGTTCGCAAGATTCTTCTTCACTAGCAGCAGAGTTAAATCCAAAGATTTCATTACGTCCTTCAAGTCACAGCTTTTCGTCAACACGTCCTGAAAGTTCTGATGACAGAAAACTTCAAGCTGATCAAGATGTTGGAAACATGAACTCTCTACAAGGCCATCTCGGTCAACCTCCTCACAAGGTGTTTGCAATCAATATTTATGGCTCGCATCCACAAGCACCAAATCATGAAAACCAAATGCTTACATCTGATCAAAATAGGCTGAGTGGAATCAAGGAGTTTGAACTGGCAGATCAATATAGGGATACCAGTTCCTCAAACTATGGCCATAGGGTTCTTGCTGGGGCACTGGATTTTGAAAATGATCATGGCGATGCCTTGAGTACTCCTGAGCTCGAACCTGTGGGTGACTATCAACATGAGCATCAGTCATATGCAGATCTTGGTACTAAAACAATTGAAGGAAATGGATTATCCACACACGATTCCACTGCAACGACACCACTTCATTTTAAACTTAAGATCAATATGGACAACAGTGGAAAGCAACCTGTGATTAACTGCACATTGTCCGAATGTTCTGAGAATGATTTTGCGATAGAAGATTATAAAATAGCAGGGAAAGGTATAGAATCGCATCCTACTGGATCAACAAATGCATCTAATGAAAGCAAACAAACGCTTGATCATCATCAAGACAATCATGGCTCTCGAATCACGAAAGAGGGTGGTGATTTTCAGGTGACTTTAACAAACTGACACTTCAAAGCCAGTGGCTCAGCCACAGGGAATACAAGAATTACGCGTGGCTCCAAAACTGTTAGCCAGACCTTCGATAACATTCTCTCATACCCAGTCTATCAAAAATAATCCACCTCAGCTGCAAGATACTTCCCAAACTATCGTTCAAAGCAACAAGGAAACACATATGGTCTCCAACCAAGCAAAATTGTCTTATAAGACCGAGAAGAAAATAGAATGAGATCACAGGACAATAGAGAAACTACAAAAGGAGACAAAGTGAATCAATCTGGTGAAAGAGAAAACGAAGTGAAAGCGACCAACCTTCAGAAATCTCTAGCTGGCGAAAGTTCTGTGAACAACAGCTTGGTGGTAGATGAGCATAATGCCAGTAAATTCGAAAATGCCAATCAGATTGCAAGTAATGAAAATAACTTCCATGCGGAAGGGGGACATGACGAGCAAAAGGAAAACCTTTTTAACACCAAACTTAAGACCGGCACTCAAGGAAATGGTTTGACAAATCAGTTAGTAAACAATAACATCAAAAACGAGTTTCATGAACAAGGTCAACTCAATAGTCAAGACTTTGTACAAATTCAAAACCATCCGCAACTAAAGATCATCTTAAAAAGCCCTGGGAAAATCATAAATAATTTAAAACGACGGTCAGACGCCAAGGGCCATATTGTACAGATTCTTAAAAGTTTGATAGATAGGCCACTTAAGTTAGGTTCCAAGAACAAAGAGGTCGCATCTATGTTGTCGACTCTCGTTAACAAACAGGTTCAAGGACAAAAACGAGAGAAAGCGCCTCAGGATGATTCCGAAGCCATCAAAGACAGTGGAAGTATCGCTGAGAGTATTTTAGAAGCCAACAAGGAATACCTTGATGCCATAGCTATGCAGGGTATGGTTTTCAGTGATGGAGATCCTGAAACGGAAAATATGACTAACGTTATGGACTCTTACCAGGGTCATGGTTATCAACAGCAGCAATTAGAGGATCCCCAGATGGCAAACCCAGACGCTGAAGGAAGAGCTGCTACAACCGGATTCCACGAGGGAAGTCCACGTGAAGGTGCACCTTCAAGAAGATTGGCTTAATGATCAACATCTTATAACGGGAATCAAAGGCAGTGGAGGAGGTGGTAAGTAACACTTAATTGTCCATTTCTCGACACTGAAATTCGTACTGGAAGGTGCAATATTTTACCTTCACGAGAGTGGGCATATTCATAAGTAAAGGAACTGTTTTATTTTTTTCAAGGTGTACGAAATGGTGAGGTAATCGATCATAGCTTAAAGTGACTGACTTTCGGCGATTCTTTCACTTCTCTTCAATTTTTTTTTTACTTTGATTTGTAATAACAATGGGTTTAACTATTGTTGCTACAAACGATTGCTCAATTGAAGGTTAACAAGTTTTGGTCGTTGTTCACCAAGCTGGTTACCACTGAATTCGAAACGGGACGATTATCTTCTGTGAAAAGACCTGTTTTGTTTAGTTATACGTACTAAAAACTCAAGAAAAAACTCAGTGTTCCCCAGTATACCGCTGTATTATTTAGTTTTATAACCGTGAAAATTTTATGCGCTAGTTTCGCAAAATTTCAAAGAATTCTCTCAATGGGCACAGGGGTATGAGTATCAATGAGAACGAGTTTATTTAAAAAGTACCTATTGTAAGATCTATCGGCAGACAAAGAACAGTGCCCAAGACCAACTACTACGATAACGATGAGAGACAAACTAAATATGGATAAAAATCATCATCATGTCCTTTTCCCTCTGAGGGAAATAGGGCCTTGTGTTCTCTCTCTCCAAGCTTCTCGGTCTTTCGCACAACTACCAGCTTCTGCCCAACCTTTGAACCCAAGTTCGCCTCGTTCTCTTCGCCATGTCTCCTTCGGCCTACCTCTCTTACGTCTTCCTTCTGGGGTCCATGTTAGGGCTATCCTTGTGTTCTCATTTACACTTTTCCTCAACACATGCCCAAACAGTTTCCAGCGTCTACGTTTTATCTGTTGGGTGATCTCTTCCATATTCGTCTTGAATCTAATCTACCACTTTGGTGTATGTTGTCTTCTCTTCCCGAATACAGAATAATTTCACCTGTCTGTGTCTTGAGACGTCCAGAACCAGACCAACGGCATTCGCTAATGCCCAGGATATCCAAGCTATATCTTTGCATCTCTTTAACTACTTGTGCTGTTTTTCCCACGCTATACATTGTCCTAACATTCCAGTTTCCTATCCGGAGCATCTTCTTGGGGTTAGCAAATGACTTGATCAGAGTACAGGCTTCCTTTCGGATTGAGCGTGCACCCGTCATACCACCATTATCCCATCTGATGAATTCATCTTCCGGAGTTTGGCAAGTCGTTGTGCTACTCCCGAGATAACACTCATTGAGTTGAGAAATTAAGGTTTCCGTAATCTGTTGTTTTTTACGAGAGGGGGTGATTGGCCCCACGCTCAACCTACTACCGGCAGGAATGGGGGAGGGGGGGGGGGGGGGTTATTCTCTGTCTGGACTCTACCTCTTGACCAATCCGGCAAGATTGAACCCGCCAGGGACCAAGGTCCCAGCCGGCATAGCGCTAAAGGTCACTGAGCCTCACAAGCTTCACCACCACGTCAAGGTGATAACCCGCGGTGAAGATGGATAAAAATATATAACATATATTTGTTTCAGCAGGTGACAGTGCAAGTGGAATGGGAGACAAGGACCCAGGCTCAGGTCAACCAGGAAAAGATGGCGAATCAGAAAAATCGCTTGACGCCCAGAAAGATCGTTTCAACGACCGTTTATATGTTACTGTTGGACAGTATGGTGCGTCAGAAGCGAATGCATACAAAGGAGGAATGCTCAAATCAAAATCCGATCCAAGTACGAGCACTGTACAGTATAAACCTAGTTTATGACTAAAATTACGCTTTCCACAAGATGAAATCTAAAAGATCGAACAGCTCACATTGACTAAATGTTAAAAAACTAGTCTTCAAGCTTTCTAATCTACTATTGAATAGCGGCATTCATGATTTTAGCTCAAGTAGGTTAATATACACGCTACTGATGTGATTGGACATTCAGAGCGTCATGCCTGTAAATTGGACTATACAGGCACGTGCAGGCAATCACATGCGCTGTTTTTTCGACAGTTTTCATTTAATGTGTTCCTTTTTACGTGTATTTCGGTCAGAACAAACTGTTGTTGTTCTTACTCGTGGCTGAATTTTGAAACTGATTAATCAATTCTTGGCTTGCACATTTTCTAAAACCCTAAAATAAAGTGCTACCAAACTATTTATCTTCATCAGGCATAAGAGGGGGTAAATTCATATCTGTTTACAACTTTCAGCTCAATAGCTGAGGGTTGTCCAATATACCCGATCCGTAACGGGTCGCCAAACTGGTGACGGTTCGTGACGGATCGCGACGACCCGTCACCGTTTGTCAGTTCGCGAAATGTCGGCGATCGAGTGTTTGTTTATTTCGAGTGTTTATTTTGAGTTCTTAAAGGTAGCTTTTAAAAGCATTATCATAAATCTCAAGTTCTTCATCATGTTCATGCTTGTCTCTTTGGCAAAATAGAATATTGGTGACTGAGACTGAGCATGACTGAGTAAGGACGTGTGATCGCTAGCGCCGTAACTTTTGCTGTACTCTCCCATGCGTTTTGATATATTTTATGGACTTTTCATCGCCACTTTCATCTCTGTTTAAACGGAAAACGAGAGGAAGCAATTTCCCTCGAAACGAAGCGGTTGAAAGAGAGTGTGAAAGAACATCAAGCGAACGCTCCACTAATCCAGTCCCTGAACTCTCCTTTCTTCCCGCCCCATAAAGGGGCTGAACCCGGGCGGGCGAAAGAAGAGTCCAGGATAACTTGCATGCGCATGCTCAGAACGAACCAATCAAAAATTACTAGATCCCAACCACGCTGCTCGCGTCAATGTGTCGCGTAATGCCTTTTTCAGCTCTTGCTCTGAAAAAAACATTTTCTTTGACGTTGATATTGTCGCAAAAAACATAACGTAAAAATCGAAATATGGTTTATCGTGGTCTGTACTCTTATCGACAACGAGTTCGCGTCATTACTTTTCCCAAACATGTTTTTTTCCTAATGTTTCTGTATATTGAGCGATTTTGCAAAAGTTTTTGAAAGGAAAGTCTGACGCTTACAAGTAGCTCATTTGCATAATGCAGCGCGTGCACTTTCAAGTCCGAGTCGGTGTTTTCAATTGTCACAAATCTTGGCAAAGATTTCTCTCGTTATCTTTGTAAAAGAAAGCACACAAACAAACAAACAAATCGCATGTGGTTTAGCGTGGCACTGGTAAAATTCCACTGATTTGGGATTAATTGACATGTTTTTAATCAATCTGAATGCAGAAATTGTTGCTTGTATATTATCATTCAGAAAATCGCGCCACAAGCCAAATCTGGAAAATACTTCCAAATATGGTTTTTCCCCCGATTTGGGGGGAAAAATGGCGGCGTTCTGAGGATGCGCATGCAAGTTATCCTGGACTCTTCTTTCGCCTGCCCGGGTTCAGCCCCTATATGGGGCGGGAAGAAAGGAGAGTTCAGGGACTGGACTAACGCTCCACCCGCCATTGTATCGCCGCCAAAGAAGAACGATTCTGAAGACGTAGTTTTGTCAGCCCTCAATATGGCACAGGATTTTGCCTCGAAAGTTGACCTAATATTATCAAAGCTAAGCCAACTGGAAAACATTGGCACATAAATAAAAATATTACAGGACTCCGTGGATCGAATGAATCAAACGATCGCAAACCTACAAAGTGATTTCTACCGCCTAAAGGAAGACGTACGGAATACAGTTGAAGAAACAAGTGCGCTTGAAACAAGCGTAAAATTCCTGAACGATGAAGTGGAAAATAGTAGGAGAAAACTCCAAGACGACGAAGAGAGGTCACAACAGGAGATGGATCACTTGCGCCTCAAACTCTTAAATTATGAAGTGTATAGCCGCCGCGAAAATCTTCGCTTCTACGGCATTTCAGAAACCGAAGAGGAAGAGAACACGGAAGCCGTTTTGAAAGCCTTCTTGGAGAAAGAGTTAAATGTGGAAAACGCCCAAGATATCGAGTTCCAAAGAGTTCACCGCGTCGGTAAAAAGGATCGAAACACAAGAAAACCCAGGGCCATCATAGCACGCTGCCTTCGCTTCAAAGATCGAGTAAACCTCTTTTCTTGCCGACGCAACATCGATAGGCTTTCGAATTTCGGTATTCATTACCAGAAATCCGAGTCTTATTGCGTCACGCACGTCAATCAAATGGAACTTAAAAAATGGCGTCCCGATGCTATAAAGAAATGTATGGGATCTGAAACAAAATCTCAATTTTCGCTAGCTTAAATAAATTAATTTCGATGTGCCGACCTTTCGCTGATAAATAATATGCAACTGCTCTACAAAGCGAAGGTTTTTTTACTGTTTCGCTCATTCTTCGGGCCGCCAAATAGCATCAAAATAACAAGGATTTATGATTGTACTTGCTTACTAGTTTCATCAAAATACCTCCACTTACCTTGACTTCAAAGCTCTGTGCTGCCCGTGTGTTTCAAGCTTCCATTGGTGCCGACCCCTCAAAATTTTCCTCAAATTACGGTCGTTTTAAGCAAGTAAAATAAATCCTTTCATGATAAAACAGAAGGCCGCCCAGCAACACCAAAAAAGTGCTTCATCACGAATGGTTATAGCCTTCTCTGAGCGTACGAATGTCCTGCAGGATGCGAAGAAACTCGAAGAACAATCACTTTCCATCGAGCAAAATCCACCATATTTACTTCAGCTTAGCCTCCTGGCAGTTTTACATGTTCTACCGCTGTCTAAATATCTACAGGCTCAAAAAATGCGGAAAAAAGCGCCAAATTACGAATGGTAATATATGGGAAGACTTATTGAATTCCGGCACTGAGAATGTCTCATGTTTTGCTCGATTTCAAAAAGAAAGCCCTTGATTTTAAGCTTCAAGTCACTGATTCCCCGTTGTCTTATATACATCAGCAGCACAGTAGACAAGCTGAAATTGCTCTGTCAATATACATCCCATATCCAATTCTGAAGAAATGGCATGAGCTTGTTGGAATCAAAGACAGAGAGGAAATGAGATTTTGTTTCAGATCCCATACATTTCTTTATAGCATCGGGACGCCATTTTTTAAGTTCCATTTGATTGACGTGCGTGACGCAATAAGACTCGGATTTCTGGTAATGAATACCGAAATTCGAAAGCCTATCGATGTTGCGTCGGCAAGAAAAGAGGTTTACTCGATCTTTGAAGCGAAGGCAGCGTGCTATGATGGCCCTGGGTTTTCTTGTGTTTCGATCCTTTTTACCGACGCGGTGAACTCTTTGGAACTCGATATCTTGGGCGTTTTCCACATTTAACTCTTTCTCCAAGAAGGCTTTCAAAACGGCTTCCGTGTTCTCTTCCTCTTCGGTTTCTGAAATGCCGTAGAAGCGAAGATTTTCGCGGCGGCTATACACTTCATAATTTAAGAGTTTGAGGCGCAAGTGATCCATCTCCTGTTGTGACCTCTCTTCGTCGTCTTGGAGTTTTCTCCTACTATTTTCCACTTCATCGTTCAGGAATTTTACGCTTGTTTCAAGCGCACTTGTTTCTTCAACTGTATTCCGTACGTCTTCCTTTAGGCGGTAGAAATCACTTTGTAGGTTTGCGATCGTTTGATTCATTCGATCCACGGAGTCCTGTAATATTTTTATTTATGTGCCAATGTTTTCCAGTTGGCTTAGCTTTGATAATATTAGGTCAACTTTCGAGGCAAAATCCTGTGCCATATTGAGGGCTGACAAAACTACGTCTTCAGAATCGTTCTTCTTTGGCGGCGATACAATGGCGGGTGGAGCGTTAGTCCAGTCCCTGAACTCTCCTTTCTTCCCGCCCCATATAGGGGCTGAACCCGGGCAGGCGAAAGAAGAGTCCAGGATAACTTGCATGCGCATCCTCAGAACGCCGCCATTTTTCCCCCCAAATCGGGGGAAAAACCATATTTGGAAGTATTTTCCAGATTTGGCTTGTGGCGCGATTTTCTGAATGATAATATACAAGCAACAATTTCTGCATTCAGATTGATTAAAAACATGTCAATTAATCCCAAATCAGTGGAATTTTACCAGTGCCACGCTAAACCACATGCGATTTGTTTGTTTGTTTGTGTGCTTTCTTTTACAAAGATAACGAGAGAAATCTTTGCCAAGATTTGTGACAATTGAAAACACCGACTCGGACTTGAAAGTGCACGCGCTGCATTATGCAAATGAGCTACTTGTAAGCGTCAGACTTTCCTTTCAAAAACTTTTGCAAAATCGCTCAATATACAGAAACATTAGGAAAAAAACATGTTTGGGAAAAGTAATGACGCGAACTCGTTGTCGATAAGAGTACAGACCACGATAAACCATATTTCGATTTTTACGTTATGTTTTTTGCGACAATATCAACGTCAAAGAAAATGTTTTTTTCAGAGCAAGAGCTGAAAAAGGCATTACGCGACACATTGACGCGAGCAGCGTGGTTGGGATCTAGTAATTTTTGATTGGTTCGTTCTGAGCATGCGCATGCAAGTTATCCTGGACTCTTCTTTCGCCCGCCCGGGTTCAGCCCCTTTATGGGGCGGGAAGAAAGGAGAGTTCAGGGACTGGATTAGTGGAGCGTTCGCTTGATGTTCTTTCACACTCTCTTTCAACCGCTTCGTTTCGAGGGAAATTGCTTCCTCTCGTTTTCCGTTTAAACAGAGATGAAAGTGGCGATGAAAAGTCCATAAAATATATCAAAACGCATGGGAGAGTACAGCAAAAGTTACGGCGCTAGCGATCACACGTCCTTACTCAGTCATGCTCAGTCTCAGTCACCAATATTCTATTTTGCCAAAGAGACAAGCATGAACATGATGAAGAACTTGAGATTTATGATAATGCTTTTAAAAGCTACCTTTAAGAACTCAAAATAAACACTCGAAATAAACAAACACTCGATCGCCGACATTTCGCGAACTGACAAACGGTGACGGGTCGTCGCGATCCGTCACGAACCGTCACCAGTTTGGCGACCCGTTACGGATCGGGTATATTGGACAACCCTCAGCTATTGAGCTGAAAGTTGTAAACAGATATGAATTTACCCCCTCTTATGCCTGATGAAGATAAATAGTTTGGTAGCACTTTATTTTAGGGTTTTAGAAAATGTGCAAGCCAAGAATTGATTAATCAGTTTCAAAATTCAGCCACGAGTAAGAACAACAACAGTTTGTTCTGACCGAAATACACGTAAAAAGGAACACATTAAATGAAAACTGTCGAAAAAACAGCGCATGTGATTGCCTGCACGTGCCTGTATAGTCCAATTTACAGGCATGACGCTCTGAATGTCCAATCACATCAGTAGCGTGTATATTAACCTACTTGAGCTAAAATCATGAATGCCGCTATTCAATAGTAGATTAGAAAGCTTGAAGACTAGTTTTTTAACATTTAGTCAATGTGAGCTGTTCGATCTTTTAGATTTCATCTTGTGGAAAGCGTAATTTTAGTCATAAACTAGGTTTATACTGTACAGTGCTCGTACTTGGATCGGATTTTGATTTGAGCATTCCTCCTTTGTATGCATTCGCTTCTGACGCACCATACTGTCCAACAGTAACATATAAACGGTCGTTGAAACGATCTTTCTGGGCGTCAAGCGATTTTTCTGATTCGCCATCTTTTCCTGGTTGACCTGAGCCTGGGTCCTTGTCTCCCATTCCACTTGCACTGTCACCTGCTGAAACAAATATATGTTATATATTTTTATCCATCTTCACCGCGGGTTATCACCTTGACGTGGTGGTGAAGCTTGTGAGGCTCAGTGACCTTTAGCGCTATGCCGGCTGGGACCTTGGTCCCTGGCGGGTTCAATCTTGCCGGATTGGTCAAGAGGTAGAGTCCAGACAGAGAATAACCCCCCCCCCCCCCCTCCCCCATTCCTGCCGGTAGTAGGTTGAGCGTGGGGCCAATCACCCCCTCTCGTAAAAAACAACAGATTACGGAAACCTTAATTTCTCAACTCAATGAGTGTTATCTCGGGAGTAGCACAACGACTTGCCAAACTCCGGAAGATGAATTCATCAGATGGGATAATGGTGGTATGACGGGTGCACGCTCAATCCGAAAGGAAGCCTGTACTCTGATCAAGTCATTTGCTAACCCCAAGAAGATGCTCCGGATAGGAAACTGGAATGTTAGGACAATGTATAGCGTGGGAAAAACAGCACAAGTAGTTAAAGAGATGCAAAGATATAGCTTGGATATCCTGGGCATTAGCGAATGCCGTTGGTCTGGTTCTGGACGTCTCAAGACACAGACAGGTGAAATTATTCTGTATTCGGGAAGAGAAGACAACATACACCAAAGTGGTAGATTAGATTCAAGACGAATATGGAAGAGATCACCCAACAGATAAAACGTAGACGCTGGAAACTGTTTGGGCATGTGTTGAGGAAAAGTGTAAATGAGAACACAAGGATAGCCCTAACATGGACCCCAGAAGGAAGACGTAAGAGAGGTAGGCCGAAGGAGACATGGCGAAGAGAACGAGGCGAACTTGGGTTCAAAGGTTGGGCAGAAGCTGGTAGTTGTGCGAAAGACCGAGAAGCTTGGAGAGAGAGAACACAAGGCCCTATTTCCCTCAGAGGGAAAAGGACATGATGATGATTTTTATCCATATTTAGTTTGTCTCTCATCGTTATCGTAGTAGTTGGTCTTGGGCACTGTTCTTTGTCTGCCGATAGATCTTACAATAGGTACTTTTTAAATAAACTCGTTCTCATTGATACTCATACCCCTGTGCCCATTGAGAGAATTCTTTGAAATTTTGCGAAACTAGCGCATAAAATTTTCACGGTTATAAAACTAAATAATACAGCGGTATACTGGGGAACACTGAGTTTTTTCTTGAGTTTTTAGTACGTATAACTAAACAAAACAGGTCTTTTCACAGAAGATAATCGTCCCGTTTCGAATTCAGTGGTAACCAGCTTGGTGAACAACGACCAAAACTTGTTAACCTTCAATTGAGCAATCGTTTGTAGCAACAATAGTTAAACCCATTGTTATTACAAATCAAAGTAAAAAAAAAATTGAAGAGAAGTGAAAGAATCGCCGAAAGTCAGTCACTTTAAGCTATGATCGATTACCTCACCATTTCGTACACCTTGAAAAAAATAAAACAGTTCCTTTACTTATGAATATGCCCACTCTCGTGAAGGTAAAATATTGCACCTTCCAGTACGAATTTCAGTGTCGAGAAATGGACAATTAAGTGTTACTTACCACCTCCTCCACTGCCTTTGATTCCCGTTATAAGATGTTGATCATTAAGCCAATCTTCTTGAAGGGCACTTTCACGTGGACTTCCCTCGTGGAATCCGGTTGTAGCAGCTCTTCCTTCAGCGTCTGGGTTTGCCATCTGGGGATCCTCTAATTGCTGCTGTTGATAACCATGACCCTGGTAAGAGTCCATAACGTTAGTCATATTTTCCGTTTCAGGATCTCCATCACTGAAAACCATACCCTGCATAGCTATGGCATCAAGGTATTCCTTGTTGGCTTCTAAAATACTCTCAGCGATACTTCCACTGTCTTTGATGGCTTCGGAATCATCCTGAGGCGCTTTCTCTCGTTTTTGTCCTTGAACCTGTTTGTTAACGAGAGTCGACAACATAGATGCGACCTCTTTGTTCTTGGAACCTAACTTAAGTGGCCTATCTATCAAACTTTTAAGAATCTGTACAATATGGCCCTTGGCGTCTGACCGTCGTTTTAAATTATTTATGATTTTCCCAGGCTTTTTAAGATGATCTTTAGTTGCGGATGGTTTTGAATTTGTACAAAGTCTTGACTATTGAGTTGACCTTGTTCATGAAACTCGTTTTTGATGTTATTGTTTACTAACTGATTTGTCAAACCATTTCCTTGAGTGCCGGTCTTAAGTTTGGTGTTAAAAAGGTTTTCCTTTTGCTCGTCATGTCCCCCTTCCGCATGGAAGTTATTTTCATTACTTGCAATCTGATTGGCATTTTCGAATTTACTGGCATTATGCTCATCTACCACCAAGCTGTTGTTCACAGAACTTTCGCCAGCTAGAGATTTCTGAAGGTTGGTCGCTTTCACTTCGTTTTCTCTTTCACCAGATTGATTCACTTTGTCTCCTTTTGTAGTTTCTCTATTGTCCTGTGATCTCATTCTATTTTCTTCTCGGTCTTATAAGACAATTTTGCTTGGTTGGAGACCATATGTGTTTCCTTGTTGCTTTGAACGATAGTTTGGGAAGTATCTTGCAGCTGAGGTGGATTATTTTTGATAGACTGGGTATGAGAGAATGTTATCGAAGGTCTGGCTAACAGTTTTGGAGCCACGCGTAATTCTTGTATTCCCTGTGGCTGAGCCACTGGCTTTGAAGTGTCAGTTGTTAAAGTCACCTGAAAATCACCACCCTCTTTCGTGATTCGAGAGCCATGATTGTCTTGATGATGATCAAGCGTTTGTTTGCTTTCATTAGATGCATTTGTTGATCCAGTAGGATGCGATTCTATACCTTTCCCTGCTATTTTATAATCTTCTATCGCAAAATCATTCTCAGAACATTCGGACAATGTGCAGTTAATCATAGGTTGCTTTCCACTGTTGTCCATATTGATCTTAAGTTTAAAATGAAGTGGTGTCGTTGCAGTGGAATCGTGTGTGGATAATCCATTTCCTTCAATTGTTTTAGTACCAGATCTGCATATGACTGATGCTCATGTTGATAGTCACCCACAGGTTCGAGCTCAGGAGTACTCAAGGCATCGCCATGATCATTTTCAAAATCCAGTGCCCCAGCAAGAACCCTATGGCCATAGTTTGAGGAACTGGTATCCCTATATTGATCTGCCAGTTCAAACTCCTTGATTCCACTCAGCCTATTTTGATCAGATGTAAGCATTTGGTTTTCATGATTTGGTGCTTGTGGATGCGAGCCATAAATATTGATTGCAAACACCTTGTGAGGAGGTTGACCGAGATGGCCTTGTAGAGAGTTCATGTTTCCAACATCTTGATCAGCTTGAAGTTTTCTGTCATCAGAACTTTCAGGACGTGTTGACGAAAAGCTGTGACTTGAAGGACGTAATGAAATCTTTGGATTTAACTCTGCTGCTAGTGAAGAAGAATCTTGCGAACTGAATGTGCTTTCTCCGTGGTGATAATCTTCTAGTGTACCAGTTCCCTGGCTCAAATTGTTGCTATTAGCTGATTCCGTTTGTTGCACCATGTATATTGACGGTTTTTCGCTTATCTTTTTGCTTTGATCATCTCGCAAACGTTCCTGAACGTTTAATGCAACGCCTACAGGCTTTCTATAGTTCTCCTTCGGTGTAGATCCCGTGGGGGTTACGGTTTCAGCATTATCTTGCACATTTCCCTGAAATCTACCAACAGCATTGTTTACTCTTCCTTCATGGAACTTGTTTGTTGTCTGGCTGTGAGCACCATTAAAGATATGTATAGAAAACAATTTATGAGGGGGCAGCAATTTCAAATCTGTCTTACTATTGTCTTTTTGAGGCTCTTGGCGACCACCAACAGAAAGAACCTTCAATCCTTCATTTCCTGGTAAAGAGGTCCACCTGCTGTCTTCTTTTGAATTTGATGTCCCGGATGAATCGCCTTCATTTCCAACATATTTAACATCCTCTGGGATATCACAGCCAGAGATGACTGGATTAAATTTGAGGCCAGTTGGACAAAATTTCTTGGTTGCCTTTTCTCCTTCACACACGTAAAATGCAGTCTCATCTTCCGGATCCGCGTAAATCCCGTCTTCCTTGGACACACAGAATCCTTCATCACCTATTTTTCAGATTGAGAAAAGCGCTTTCATTTTTTTAAAGCCATTTTAGGACATTTCTGTCTCCTCAGCCTCTCATTATATAACGGATACCTATTCAATAACATATATACATACTCATATATACATACATACATACATACATACATACAGACAGACAGACAGACAGACAGACAGACATACATACATACATACATACATACATACATACATACATACATACATACATACATACATACATACATACATACATACATACATACAAACATACATAATTTATTTGATAAAGCAGGTTATGAGTAAAATAGGCAAGACGAAAGTCCTGATGTGGACCTGCACTATCTAAGTAATACGTAAATTAATAAACTATGTATAAATAAATAATGATAGTTAAAATAAATAAATATTAATGACAGTAAGTTATGACTAATTTTAAAAATATTACAATGCAAGAATGGTGGAAAATATTAATCACAATAAATTATACTTAAGTAATATTAAAAATATTTAAACTCTAAGGATTTGTCGGAAATACTGCAGGGATCGGAGCTTTAGTAAAACTAATAGATTTCAGAATATTCTTATTTTCCTTAAGTTTCCTCTTAACCAACCCGAACTTCGTTGCATCATAAACGGATAACAAACAGAAGAGAAACGCTAGCGCACCTTCACCAGACGGTGGTCTGTCGCCTTGACCATAGCATTGAATTCCTTCAGGCGATCCACCTGTGGACATTCACGAAGTCAAATTAGCAGAGCTTCACCCATTCGGAGAAGAACTTTCATCCAAAGTAATAATGTTAGATTAAGAATCACGGGTTACTTTTTATCAAAATAACAGTGAGCCACGCAAACGAAACCAAATTCAGTAGCGGGGAAATATCACAAGGCAGACAGTCAAGATGTCATTCAAATGTATTCAGTTGACTAAATTCGTAGGCTGTTTCCAGCTCTTTGTTTTAATTTTTTGTCCGCCGGCCCGCTTGCCCCCGCGGACCCGAAGCCTGGAACAGCCTAAACTTGGGAAACAAACATTTTACAATGGGAAAAAGTTACCGGCTCATAAAAGCTTACTGTACAGTTGCCCGATACTGGCGGTACAAAAGTGATATGTGGAAAAACGCAAATGAATAAAATGAAATAACAATGATTATAAACCGTCAAACTTTTTCGCTCGCACGTGATTAGGTCTAAACGCGTCACGTGATTGAATATTCCCCAGCTAAAATTGGGGAATATCCGAGAAACATGCACGCTAATATGACGAAGATAAATTATAGTGTTTGACCTAGCCAAAACATAACTAAAGACGAATAAAATCAGCTTGGATTAAAGAAATCAATTAAACCGATAAATAAGGACAAAACGTACTGACAGGTGTATCTCTTACCTCTGACTTTAGTGTCCGAGAATTGAACATCAGAATTAATAACAACGTCGTTTTTCAGTGCCCCAATCGTTGCCTCCAGCTGTTCATTCATAATACTTGTCAGTCTAACTTTTAGTGGGAACGATACAGCACCCATTCCTTCGCTCGAAAAGAAGTTACTTGACGTCCTTGTTAGGCAAAACCATTTGCCTTTTACGCGTTCGAATGCTTCAATTCCCGCTACGGGAACTCTGCAAGCGAGAAAATATGGTGGCGGCTTTACATGTAAAAATCAAAGCGAAGTGGGTATAAGCCAATAGACTCGGGAAATGAAATATGAAAGGGTGTCGAGGCCACTAAAATTTGTACGCTTTAATCTGTTGGTCACGAGGTCCACGCCTTTCTTTACTTTTGCTGTTATAAACGCACATGCATTTTTTTTATAAAAAACGTCAATAGAAAATTTATATTTCGGTGAGATCGTCATTCGATAATCAAATTTCTGGATGTGACAGAGATCATTTTGAGTTCCTCCGAGTACTGTAGACCAGAAATGGCAAAAACATTTGACTTCGTCAAATGCACTACTCCACTGCGTCCGTTAATTAAGTAACGCCACTGTCAAACGGCTAAAAAGATTCAAGAATGGGAAACACTGCATTAAAGTAGTCCACTTGGTTAGCAGTAAATAGTGCCACACCCACATTAGTGCAACCACTTCATTGTGGAGCTTGTCAGAACTCCGTGTGCAGATGCCCGCTACTCAGCTTACATTGAACTAGTCTACAAGTGAGAACAGAAAGTGATAAAAAAGGCACACACACTTTTGACCATATAAACAATAAACGAATAAGAAAGATTGCCACTGAAGCAAGTTACTTGGTAAATATATCAATCTCGGTGGAATATAATGATTAATAATGACCAAATCGGGCCATACTTGGCCAAGTGAATTTTACTTACTTAGCATTCATTGCTTGCAATTTGAAGTACATTTCGTTGCTGCCAGTAAAACGGAATTGGATGTATCCAGTTGGTCCCAGAGCTGTCGGACAGTCTGTAGCCTTGAAGTTGATCTCCCACAAACCACTGCCACCTTGAGGAGGGAGAAGAGCCAAGTCTCCTGAATGATTTAAGATTAAAATTGAAATGATTTTATAGGACAACGAAAAGGGGTGAGGTAAGATATCCCAAACGTATTTGAATAAACTG
>JAHPZR010035781.1:0-13390 GCA_019787425.1 Platygyra sinensis
TATAACAATTTCTGTGTTGTATAGACTTGCAAGCCGACCTGCTACCCGGCTCGAAACGAGAGAAATGTCCGCGACATTTAAAACTTGAGTGTGAAGAGCTCGTTTTACCCCGGAACATGAGGTTTGACAGAGGGTATACTTGGCCTCGTGCATGTGGAATTTTAGTTATTTTGCGCTAATGGTTTATCATATCAATTCCTTCGAACGGTCTACTTTAAATGTTCCAGATAGCCGGATAGGAAAAGTTTTCACTTTTGTCGCATTGGAGTTTACAGATTAGAGCAATATACGTAATTAGGATAATGTTTATGAAAAGGACCACAAGCCAGGAGGGCACTGGACTCCTGAAATCCGCGATGCTGGGATCATGTTGTCGTGTCTCGCAACAGCAAACCAAGTCACACACAAACCGGCAAACTGAAATAGTTACAAATCTGCGCCACGGTTAGAAATGTTTCAAACCAAACCCTTGCGAAAACGTATTGGAGAGCAGTTTAAGCCAAATACTTAAAATTATACAGTAGCGTCGGTGAAAACTGAAAAGAGTAAAAAGAGATGGCTTACGTGACCGATAGCCTGGAATCGGAATTTCGTGGACACAACTTCTTCAAAAGTTTGACTCGGTTAACTCAAATAGGCTTTGAAAAATGAATATCCAAACGCTACACGACTTTCTGTAGTAACTTTAAATCGGATTTACAGACTCAGGAAAAAATAAGAAACTAAATAATTCTGATACATTAACTCGTTGGCATCGTACCTCATCGTCCTCATCATACAGTCTCTACAGAATCTATGTCCACAAATTGTCTGCACTACGGGTTCTCGAAGTCCTAAATTGCAAATAGCGCATTTATCCAATGCCGCTAAGTAAAATCCGGGGATGCTTGAAGGTATTTTCCAGTAGGAGCCCATATTTTTTTTTAAATTGACGGTAAATATATACTCCAGGCGAAGCGGACCAGCTCTTGTTAACGCCAACGTCCGAGTTTAATTCACGCTTCGAACAGTTGTTCGTGCTATTTATAGTGGTCCGGGGGGCGGTCCGGGGTCCGTCCCCAGCATAGGCAGCGGCGACCACCACTGATAAAACCTACGAAACTGATTGGTTGATTCTCGGGTTAGGGTTTGGGATATGCAAAAAAAAAGTCTTGTTAAAAGGTGCTTACTGGTTGGTCCTATATATCGTACAAGCAGATTGGTTAATAACTGAGTTTGTGGTACCGATATGTAGAAAAAAAGTACAGATTGCGTGTTTCTCGTGATCTACCAAACGAAAATTTACAGCGAAAGCGGAAGCGGTTCAATCCTTCAAAACATGAGGAGTTTACGCATCAAATCGTGGACTGTAGACGATTGTAGCCCAATACATTTTCCACACTAGCGCCAGGGACACTAGTCTGCGACCAGACCTTCATATTCGTATTTATCGCGGAAAAATCATGAGAACGTCTAAAGTTGTCAGGTTTTCACGAACGCTCCGGTGATGGCCTGGCTCCTCGTATTTGAAGGGGCGAGATTGCTCTTCACTTTGCCAACTGTAGCCTTTTTGCGGCAACGAACTGTTTTCTGGTTAGTACATTTAACGCTGAAAGACGTTCTGAAATATTTACATCTGCAGTTGTTTGCATGATTTTAAAATATAAATGTTAGTTTGATGACCGTCACATGGTGTGCCTTGTTTCTTTAAACAATGATCTTGTGTGCTTTGACTTGATTCTGTTGATCATTCGGTCTAGCAAGGGCTACCATTTTAGGCCGATTTCATACTGTGTTCGAGTAAATGGCTGATAGTTGGCTTGTTTTCAAAGTTTTTCAGAGGCAAACGCAAACTATTCTGGTAGCATTTGCACTAATGTTTGTCACTAATACCTCTATCGAGTCTATCAAACGTGGCTTGCTCCAGCAAATGTATGTTATGTTACACTAAGGTGTGTTACTGCAACACACTTTTTTTTGTCCTCAAAACAACACACATAGAGTTGTATATAAATACACACCTTTTTATGTGTTCCCCGAACACACCTTGGTGAGCTACCTAAACACACCTTGGTGTGTTCCCATGACACACCTTAATACCTCTCTCGAGTCTATCAAACGTGGCTTGCTCCAGCAAATGTATGTAATGTTATATACGTGTTACAAAAATGGAGAAAGGATATTACACGATTGCGAGAAAATATGAATTTTACGTTGGGAGTCTCAAGAACAATATCTTACGATTGAGCCCAGCGAAAGAGTGAGATATTGTTCTTACCACGAAAACATAAAATTTCTATCTTCCAGCCAACGTGTAGTGTTTGATTTTGTTAGAACATAGTGACATTGTTACTACGATACTGGACAGTAAATAAATCGCGAATACGTGCTGGTCAATACCGAGTTTCTGCAAATAGAGGCTCAAACATCACACCGCAGTGCAACATTGATTGTCGGTGCAATTAATTAGAGCAAAATAAATCTGAACTAGGTTTAAGTATTTAAAATTTCATAGAATCCATTGTTACTTTTTCGCAGATAGCAGTCGATGCTTTGGACAAAAGCTATGATGGATCAGGGGCTTGTATTCGTATCCGTCTTTTTAGTTACAGGCACATGTTAAACACGATGTATTTAAACAAACAAACAAACAAACAAGTTGAAATGCACTCAGCTGTAAGCTGAATTAAAAGAAAAGAAATAACGAAAAGAGTACATGGCTGCCTGGAATAACCTTAATGTGCTAATGAGACTGCATGGGCAGCCACTATTCATTTTGGTCAAATAAGAAGAGAAATAACAAAAACAAAAAAAAAAACATGCATGAGCAACCAAACGCACACACAAACACTAATTATAAATACTGATTTACTGAAACGTAGTTGGATGCCGGATACAGTATACTAGTTACATAACAGAGTTACTGATATTTAATTTTATTATATGGAGGAGAGTGTTTTACTGGGAACTAAACCACTCGTAGATTCCATACGCCACTTCATCCGGGACCCGAGTGGCGTATTTTCCATGTGTCACCTTTGTGAGTGTCGTAACGTTCAATGACGTCATGATTCCCGCCTTTTGCTTTTGTTATATTTAGTTTCCATATAATAAAAAGAACATTACACGTTGGCTCGAAGATATGAATTTTACGTTCTCGTGGCAATAACATTATCTCACTCATTCGCTTCGCTCACTCGTGAGATATTGTTCTTGCCACTCGAACATTAAATTCATATCTTCTTGCCACCGTCTATATATGTACTAATAGCTTGCAATGTTTATGATTTGATCTTTTTCGTAAAATGTTTAAGTGGCAGAAGCTTAATATCATCACTAATATCAGTCCAGATGTTTACACCTTATTGATTCCATAGTTTGTTCTCATGTAAGAGGAATCACTCTCAGCGTCAGAGATCAAGCCGGCGAGCTGTTTGATTTCAACGGCATGCCGCTTGAGTTTGAATTGGAGTTAAATTAGTTTTCTAATAATAGTATGTGCTCAAACGTTTTACCTTCCGCTCCTCTGTATCCAGATCTTTCGCCCCACGATTTCAGAATGCAAAAGGCCAATGAAGTTGCGGCTTCTCTGAACTCAGAAGTTAAACATTATCGCCGCGTTGCTAAAAAATACAAAACGGCCAAGAAGATTGTCAACTGGACGGCTGCCGGTTCTGGTGCCCTGTCTTCGGCTTGTTCTGTTGCCAGCCTTGGAAGTGCTCTCTCTGTTGTAGGTCTTCCAGCCTCAATTCCGCTCGGTGGCGTTGGCGGTGCCTTTGCTCTTGCTTCTTCAGGGCTGGTAATCACCAGTAAAAAACTTGAATCTAAAATTAAAAAACATCAAGCGATTGCAACTCTAGCAACCGCCAAACTTGACACTGTTTACCGGCTTAATTCAAAAGCTTTGACCGACAATAAAATATCAGACAGCGAGTTTCAGTTGATCATGGATGAATTTTCACAGTATAGCGCGCTGAAAGAAGCTGTGAGAGCAAAGTTGGCTAAAAATCCGTCTCAGCCAGACATTGAGAAGATCAAAAAAGATGTTCGAAGCGAGATAGAGACAGAATTTCGAAAAAAAATAGCCGCTCTTACCGCCGGTTCGAATTAAAATTTCAGAAATTTAATTCAGGATTTCATTTTAGCGTGACAAAAAGTAACGCGTGACATTGCGTGACGTGACACAAAAAATGACAAAAACCCTAGTGGGGAGGTGCTCGGTGGCTGTTTTGTTTGCCTAGCCCCGGCTAGGTCTTTCCCGCCGCTGGCAAGGCGGCTGCCCCTTCCCATTTATCCTCCGGGACTGAGTTGAGATCCCGGGGGATCTCTGAGCACCTCCCAGTTATGTGCTGGGCCGGAGCGGGCTCACCCGGGGTTATCACCGCACACTCGGTCTCACCCTCTACTCCTAACAACTTCACGCATGTGCTTTTTAAGGAATCATGGGCGGCCGACCCAACATCCAAGAACACTACCGATCAGTTGCTAATCGTTTATTGGCCCATGTTAGATATTTATATTGCATAAGCCCGGCTTTATCGGGCATGTGGGGCATTTTTGTAAAACGCATGCGTATTTGAATAAATAACAAACATATAAAATGATCGTGCTGATTCACACAATTTGTTATGCTATCGCCGAACTTTCGTTGCCTTCTTGGCAAAAAGAAGTCAGAGATATAACATTCGACGTCGTGAATGCAATGAAAGAGGCAAAAAAAATATCAGAGTGATATTTGAGCCGTGACGTGATGCATGAAATATTTTCGCCTCGTCACATGTAAACAAACCTGAATTTGCATACGGAATATTTAATTACCGGACGCATTTTCACTCGTCGCTTGTTTCACTTGTACAATAAAGAGCTCTTTTCTCTTTCGTTTAAAAGCTTACGCAGCCTTTCTTCGGCAGATATTGATAAAATGGCAACTGTGTCGCCAACATCAATCGCGACCTTGTCTATGCCATTATATTCATAGATTTCTTCCGCTGTGACGGCGACCTCTTTTTCATTTTTTTCTTTTGAAACAAAATAGTAAATTAACAGGCCGGCCGAGACCCCAACCGAGGCTGCGAGACACACAAGCTTTAATTTGAATGCCATATATCAATACATCAGATTTCTTCAATCGCGACGAATGTAAGTTTCATGTTTTGTCACGGCACGTGCGGGATATTGCACGTGAAGTGTTTGACACGCTTTTAGTTGGCGGCCGATTTTTTGGCGTGCCAGTCATAACTTCCAATAGGGGGCTCGTCATCTTCAAACTCTTTTGCTAAACGGCGGCTTCGTTCTCTTTTCGCCGTTTCAAGTATACAGGGGCAGCAGTATTCGCCTCTTGTGCCTATTCCACAACCCCTGCAGGGCCTTGCAGTGGCCCCTTGAATTTTTATCTGTTGCAAGTGTTTATTGCAAAACATGCTTTCGCAAGGTTCCCCGCAACACAAGTATTCGCCGAGTTTCATCGCCGCACAACAATTTTTTTGCTTTGAAAAATCAGAGGCCGCTTCAAGAATCTCTCGAACTTCGCCATCTTCCCCTATCTGATCACAAAGCTCGAAAAATAAATATTTCATTATTTGTTGGTCTGGATCGCAAGTTGGGGCAGGAATAAAATCACCAATATTTTCAGGGCCATCACACGAAAAATCAGTGTCGCCTGACAAAAGAATATTGGTAAGCTCTTTTTGATCCATGTTTTTCATAAATTCGAGGGCGTCTTCATCTATTAATAGTTTTTTCTCTTCTCTTTTAGGCGCAAATATATGCGCCCCCGGACACCCTCTCCTTCCTTTTAACCCCCATGTTGCTTTTGCCTTCTTTTGGCTTTGATCAAGCAACCCTTTTCTTCCTCTTCCCATTTTACATAAGCCGCACATTTCTCCAATAGAAAATAATTCTGAGACGAGACTTTTTTCTCTTACACACATTGATAATGAGGCGTTCTGGGACAATTTTTCTGGGAAGCGCCGGCGAGATTTGCGAGCCGGCGGGTCCCAAAAAAATTGTCCCAGAACCCTCATTATACATGTGTGTCTCCCTTTAATAATATTGACAAGTCAAGTTTTGTTTTATTTCTCCTGGTCCCAATAATAATAAATGATAATGATAGTAATAGTAATAATAATACTGAATCATTTACAATCATTTATTAACTCAGGAATTCTCTATTAGATATCTATGAATTTATATTGACTCCCATCTTAACTGGAAAAGCCATGATAATTACATTGCCAGAAAGCTTTTTTCTACAAATTTTGAGGTTTTTTTTTACTTCAGTAAAAAAAAAAAATACCCACAACTACAATACAAGGCTTTCTTCTAGAGTGACTTGTGCTCTCCCAAACATCCAGAACAAACTATGGAATCAATAAGGTGTAAACATCTGGACTGATATTAGTGATGATATTAAGCTTCTGCCACTTAAACATTTTACGAAAAAGATCAAATCATAAACATTGCAAGCTATTAGTACATATATAGACGGTGGCAAGAAGATATGAATTTAATGTTCGAGTGGCAAGAACAATATCTCACGAGTGAGCGAAGCGAATGAGTGAGATAATGTTATTGCCACGAGAACGTAAAATTCATATCTTCGAGCCAACGTGTAATGTTCTTTTTATTATATGGAAACTAAATATAACAAAAGCAAAAGGCGGGAATCATGACGTCATTGAACGTTACGACACTCACAAAGGTGACACATGGAAAATACGCCACTCGGGTCCCGGATGAAGTGGCGTATGGAATCTACGAGTGGTTTAGTTCCCAGTAAAACACTCTCCTCCATATAATAAAATTAAATATCAGTAACTCTGTTATGTAACTAGTATACTGTATCCGGCATCCAACTACGTTTCAGTAAATCAGTATTTATAATTAGTGTTTGTGTGTGCGTTTGGTTGCTCATGCATGTTTTTTTTTTTGTTTTTTGTTATTTCTCTTCTTATTTGACCAAAATGAATAGTGGCTGCCCATGCAGTCTCATTAGCACATTAAGGTTATTCCAGGCAGCCATGTACTCTTTTCGTTATTTCTTTTCTTTTAATTCAGCTTACAGCTGAGTGCATTTCAACTTGTTTGTTTGTTTGTTTGTTTAAATACATCGTGTTTAACATGTGCCTGTAACTAAAAAGACGGATACGAATACAAGCCCCTGATCCATCATAGCTTTTGTCCAAAGCATCGACTGCTATCTGCGAAAAAGTAACAATGGATTCTATGAAATTTTAAATACTTAAACCTAGTTCAGATTTATTTTGCTCTAATTAATTGCACCGACAATCAATGTTGCACTGCGGTGTGATGTTTGAGCCTCTATTTGCAGAAACTCGGTATTGACCAGCACGTATTCGCGATTTATTTTACTGTCCAGTATCGTAGTAACAATGTCACTATGTTCTAACAAAATCAAACACTACACGTTGGCTGGAAGATAGAAATTTTATGTTTTCGTGGTAAGAACAATATCTCACTCTTTCGCTGGGCTCAATCGTAAGATATTGTTCTTGAGACTCCCAACGTAAAATTCATATTTTCTCGCAATCGTGTAATATCCTTTCTCCATTTTTGTAACACGTATATAACATTACATACATTTGCTGGAGCAAGCCACGTTTGATAGACTCGAGAGAGGTATTAAGGTGTGTCATGGGAACACACCAAGGTGTGTTTAGGTAGCTCACCAAGGTGTGTTCGGGGAACACATAAAAAGGTGTGTATTTATATACAACTCTATGTGTGTTGTTTTGAGGACAAAAAAAGTGTGTTGCAGTAACACACCTTAGTGTAACATAACATACATTTGCTGGAGCAAGCCACGTTTGATAGACTCGATAGAGGTATTAGTGACAAACATTAGTGCAAATGCTACCAGAATAGTTTGCGTTTGCCTCTGAAAAACTTTGAAAACAAGCCAACTATCAGCCATTTACTCGAACACAGTATGAAATCGGCCTAAAATGGTAGCCCTTGCTAGACCGAATGATCAACAGAATCAAGTCAAAGCACACAAGATCATTGTTTAAAGAAACAAGGCACACCATGTGACGGTCATCAAACTAACATTTATATTTTAAAATCATGCAAACAACTGCAGATGTAAATATTTCAGAACGTCTTTCAGCGTTAAATGTACTAACCAGAAAACAGTTCGTTGCCGCAAAAAGGCTACAGTTGGCAAAGTGAAGAGCAATCTCGCCCCTTCAAATACGAGGAGCCAGGCCATCACCGGAGCGTTCGTGAAAACCTGACAACTTTAGACGTTCTCATGATTTTTCCGCGATAAATACGAATATGAAGGTCTGGTCGCAGACTAGTGTCCCTGGCGCTAGTGTGGAAAATGTATTGGGCTACAATCGTCTACAGTCCACGATTTGATGCGTAAACTCCTCATGTTTTGAAGGATTGAACCGCTTCCGCTTTCGCTGTAAATTTTCGTTTGGTAGATCACGAGAAACACGCAATCTGTACTTTTTTTCTACATATCGGTACCACAAACTCAGTTATTAACCAATCTGCTTGTACGATATATAGGACCAACCAGTAAGCACCTTTTAACAAGACTTTTTTTTTGCATATCCCAAACCCTAACCCGAGAATCAACCAATCAGTTTCGTAGGTTTTATCAGTGGTGGTCGCCGCTGCCTATGCTGGGGACGGACCCCGGACCGCCCCCCGGACCACTATAAATAGCACGAACAACTGTTCGAAGCGTGAATTAAACTCGGACGTTGGCGTTAACAAGAGCTGGTCCGCTTCGCCTGGAGTATATATTTACCGTCAATTTAAAAAAAAATATGGGCTCCTACTGGAAAATACCTTCAAGCATCCCCGGATTTTACTTAGCGGCATTGGATAAATGCGCTATTTGCAATTTAGGACTTCGAGAACCCGTAGTGCAGACAATTTGTGGACATAGATTCTGTAGAGACTGTATGATGAGGACGATGAGGTACGATGCCAACGAGTTAATGTATCAGAATTATTTAGTTTCTTTATTTTTTCCTGAGTCTGTAAATCCGATTTAAAGTTACTACAGAAAGTCGTGTAGCGTTTGGATATTCATTTTTCAAAGCCTATTTGAGTTAACCGAGTCAAACTTTTGAAGAAGTTGTGTCCACGAAATTCCGATTCCAGGCTATCGGTCACGTAAGCCATCTCTTTTTACTCTTTTCAGTTTTCACCGACGCTACTGTATAATTTTAAGTATTTGGCTTAAACTGCTCTCCAATACGTTTTCGCAAGGGTTTGGTTTGAAACATTTCTAACCGTGGCGCAGATTTGTAACTATTTCAGTTTGCCGGTTTGTGTGTGACTTGGTTTGCTGTTGCGAGACACGACAACATGATCCCAGCATCGCGGATTTCAGGAGTCCAGTGCCCTCCTGGCTTGTGGTCCTTTTCATAAACATTATCCTAATTACGTATATTGCTCTAATCTGTAAACTCCAATGCGACAAAAGTGAAAACTTTTCCTATCCGGCTATCTGGAACATTTAAAGTAGACCGTTCGAAGGAATTGATATGATAAACCATTAGCGCAAAATAACTAAAATTCCACATGCACGAGGCCAAGTATACCCTCTGTCAAACCTCATGTTCCGGGGTAAAACGAGCTCTTCACACTCAAGTTTTAAATGTCGCGGACATTTCTCTCGTTTCGAGCCGGGTAGCAGGTCGGCTTGCAAGTCTATACAACACAGAAATTGTTATATTGTCATTCGTCCGTCTGTTGATTACACCTCCTAACACACCTCCAATAAAAGCCAGTTAAATTCAAGCTCTGTGTCCCGCTGTCAATCTGATTCGATTCACGTGAATAAGCATTCAGACAATCAACAAATACGTACTGGGATTGCAGAGGTATAATTAATTCTGTTTATTCTTAACGTTAGTGAATTGTAGCTCTCGCTCGTGGGAAATGAGATTGTGATACTAAATCAAACTTGGAACGGTATTTCCTTTGGCACCGGAATGGTCTATCTTTTAAATTCTTTAAGACTATGATGCCACTTCCTTCAAATTTCACTGATAAAATATCAATTCTCTGCACTCTACTAGACTTTTAATAAGGAGATGTTCTGGTTGGCGAATTTAGGAAATCAAAAAATCGAAACAAAATCATGCAAAACATTAACTGCAAAAAAAAAAATCATTCCAGGTGAAGTATGTTCCCTGTTTGCATTATTATTGTCGATCATTGCCGACTTTTGGAGTACTGAAAAAGTATGCTTTAACCAAGCCTCATGTTCCTGTGTCACAACGAGCTTTGCTTCGCCTGACCCTCGAAGGGTCAATCGGATGATAGTTTCGCTGGAAAAATTTGCTTCACGACAGAATTATCTTCCTTTTAAAAGCTTTGGCCGACAAACTGAAGGGAGCCAAATAACGATTCCCCAATTGAATAAAAAACACAAGAAGCAAATGGGTCAGAATATCTGAAGAAAATTCTACACTTTTATCACATTTGAGCGACATTTGAATTTCAAGTCATCCAATTCTTATACCATGATATACACCTCTTTTGGGTAAATCCCCTACTTTACCTCGCGCAATGATTGGTGGAAAAAGCCAAGCCATTGTTTAAGCCCATCTCATGATTTTTATTTGATTTAACACCACTATACAATTTGGAGTATTTGGTTTAGACTTATCTTAACATATTTTTGGGGTTCAATAAGTAAATGGTTGCAGGCTTAAGCTTAAACCGTGTATTATGCGGCATGTGCAAGCAGTGAATAGAAGATCCAGGCATTAAGTTTAATAGGTTTTCGCAAAATCTCATTCCGTTTAAAATTTATGTAGTTGCTGTTTATGCTGACTAGCCTGGCCGGGATTTGAATGCCGCTGACAGCTCTCGGTCTATGCTAGCTCATCGAGAGCTCAGCCTTCGCAGCACCGATAGGTATTGTTAGGTAATGAGCTCCATAATGTTACAACACTTTACCCGAGTTTCGGGACTTCTTCAAATTGTTCATAGCATACATATAATGTTGACTTGATAGCCGCAGATGGTAGAGCGCTGCACCGGTACTGCACAGAGGTCATCGATTGGAATCCTGTCCAAGCCTGAATCATAGTTTGGATTGGATGGGTCCTTCGATCAGTCTCTAAATTTGAGAAAAATTTCAGACTGCCGGTCATTTAGTGATTTCAAAACCGTGACCGGCAGTCGACCCAGAAAAATTGTTACAAACCATGCTTCCCTCTTTGAGCCGAGCGTAAACCAAGTATTAGATTCGCGATCTAATCACTGCTCTTCTGGATCGCTTGGCACATTATAGTTTGAATTGGATGGGCTCCTTAGATTCCTTAAATTGAGAAAAATATCGGACTACCGGTCATTTGGTGATTTGAAAACCTTGACCGGCTGCCGGTCTTTAGCCACAGCGACAAGTTATTTAACTGCAGGGTTACTCAGTTACCATTTCTTAATTCAGCATTCTCTAAAAGTTGACTTCAATAAGAAGTAAATTTGTTTTCATTACGTGCAAATTCAGCGAAATCTTACAATCGAAGCAGGATGTGTTAAACCAGAAAATTTCCAAATTCAGTTGAATTTGTATACTGCTTATTGTAAATCCCTGATTTACAGGGTCCCGGGCTCTTGGAGCACTGAATTACTATGCTCTGAAGCTGTACATGATGATCAACATAAAATTGAAATTTCAGGGTACAGTATATAAGGAAGAATCTGTCAGTTCAGGAACCCGAGCAAGTAGTATCAACTTTCAATTATCGAACTGGACTATCAGCCGATACATGTCAGGGTCGAGCTGGCAAAGAATCCACCGAATACAGTGATCTCACTGAGAGAGTTGCCCGTTTGGTACATGCTAGATTCATTACAATGATTTAAGTTTGAGGCAGTAATATCCACGAGTTTAACGTTGACCAACGGCTCTTACTTCCGTTAAGCTATTCAAATTGAACATAACGGTACACACACATCATGTGAGACCGAATAGCAACTAAACATTGTCTGAAAGTTTACTTATGACATGTAGCGTAGAGCTATATGAATACACCATCTAACAAACCACCGACAATCTCGTAAATCATATGACTTTTGTCTGTCAATGCAAAATAAAGCCGTCATTCAAAACAAACCAAGTCAGTTTTTGCCATCTATTTATTCTACCATAGCTAATTCAGGAAGCGACTCCTTCCCGAGCGATCAAACCAAACTGACGCACAAGGTACAAACTTACAATTATGTACAACACTCTGATCGAACAAGGTCAATTACTAAGTATTACAACAGATCAATTACCAATATATCCAAACAGATCTACGACTTTTAATTATGATATAGTGCAAAAATACAAATTAGTGATAAAATGTACATACTTGACAATTCGTTCACCTCGAAATTTTCCTTAGTGACAGGCCATAGAAACGACTCTTATACAAAGCTACCACCCACGTCACATTGCTCGTAGCGGCAGTAAAGTGATGATGTCGAGAACAAGAACGAATGTTAAGTTGCTGGGACACTATCAGTTTCCGAGCTGCAATCGTTCTCCGTCCATGTTTACATGAGACTCAAACTCCTCATGTATTGTTCGTCCGCAAACAGTTACGTTAGCGTGAGCCATGGCTGGTATCTGTCTGTCCTTTTCTCCACAATGATTCAACGTTCGAGTTCAATGCTCTCTAAGTTGAAAAACAGAGCAGAGCTTGAAGACTGACTAAGTTACTGTAAATTTCTATGTCGAACGTATTATTATCGCCCCAAGAGAGATGCGTGCACTTGACGAGGACGTTTGTGTCTGAATTATAAATATGTCACCCAGTGATGTCACGGATTAATGAACAGTTGTCAACCATTTACACACGATTATGTGACGTCAGCAGACGGCAAAAAAAAATAATAAAATAAAAAATAAAACAAATATATCACTCGATCGCGATGTAAGTGTTATGGTGCTCAGCACTGCAGTACTAATTATATAATTCCGCTGAATTACGGCACTGTAGTGAAGAAACAAATTTTGTGAGTAGAACTGAAAGTTGTTAGACTTTTAATCGACTTCGCAAGCGCATCTCGGAAATTTGGTCGAGAAGACGATGATCGCGGAGCAGTAAACAAGGCAACTCAGTCTATATATTTAGAACTAAACTTTTCTGAATTTTCTAGAATGTCACGCCAAGGTGCATCGCTCAACAGATTATCTACGTCACAGTAAAGATTTGGCGCTGCGGAGCTGTAAACAAGCTTTTGTGACAACCCAGTCTATATTTATCACTGGTTCGGAATTTTCTAGAACGTCACGTCGATCTACATGACTGCCTTAAAAACAAACCTCTGTGACAACTAAGTCTATTTATAACTGTACGTCACACTTAGTTCAGGAAGTTTTTGAATATTATAAGGAACCGTACTCATGATTCATAATGGTAATTGA
>JAHPZR010035784.1:0-16779 GCA_019787425.1 Platygyra sinensis
GGGAAGGGGTATTCCCAGAACAATTTGGTGAGTGTTTGTAGCCCACTTCTAACCTGCAATCAGGCGTCCTTTTTTTTTCACGGCGGGAAGGAACACCTGATACAATTATTACTTGACTATTCGTCTGCCACCCCCTAATTAAAATATCTGTCAGCAAGAATGTCGGCAATGCTATCCGATAACGAATCAATCGGAATTCCCAGAAGTCGCTTTGTGGGCGGGAATTACACAAGGCACGAACAGCGTGAATTTATATACAGTGCTGTACAGTACAGCCAAGCAAAATATGGTTAATTTTGTAAAACGTACCCTCCTGTTTCGTTCGTTATTGAGTAAGTTTCAGAAGCAGAACAAGAAATGCTATCCTTGTGCGTCTAGCGTGTCAATTGGTAAAGGCACCGTTCCTCTTTGTAAGCCAACAAAAAGTAATGGCAGTTTTTTTGTGGCGTTGGCTGTACTACCCATATGAAACAATACTTTTGGAATTAACTGATATATAGTGCTCTTGCCGAATTCCATCGGTAGCACGGCCAAAACATATCTCCCATGGCATCCGAATCTATGAAAGCATTATCTTTGTTCATCTTTGGGAGTTTTGTGAACAAAACTCTCAAGAGAACCATTTAAAGCTGACAAAAACCCACACTCTTTGCTCGCCTCATCAGACACCATCAGCTCGTGGGATTTCTTTGACCGGAAATCACACTACCACACAGGTAACCAATCATGGCTTAGTTCTAACTACCTTTTGTTTCTTGACCAATCAGAGAAAAGTCCAGATTCTGGACTAGCAACAGGCAAACAGTCAAGTAATTGTATCAGGTGTTCCTTCCTGCCACGAAAAAGAAAGGACACCTGGTCGCAGGTTAGATCACTTCCCAATCCCCTTGCCATATTTATGACCAAAACCTGTGATTGATTTTTTTGTCGCCCTATTTATGACCAGACCAAAAATTCAATACTCCATTTATGACCATTGCAGCTGACGCAGTTGCCCTTAACATAAAATCAAAAACTAGCATAGTGCAAAGTCCAGTCAGTCAATGCATCAATATGGAATAGTCACTTAGCTTTAAAACAACGTTGAACAATGTTAAAGTACCAGCTGAACCTTAAGAAGTAAAAAGCGCTTGAAGTGTCAGCTTATTGCAGGTTTGTGCAACAAAATGGCTTAATATTGGTGTCAGCATCTGCGTAACAGAGGTGTCTGCTGAATGCAGGTTTACTTTACCATAATTTTAGGGACTCAAGCTGGTATCCACTCAATATAAGGTGTCTGCTTAATATGGGGTACATGTACACTTAATACTGGTTTCACTGTAGGACTAAGAAATACTCACACTGATCTCTGTGCCACCCACACACTATTACTCATGAATAATGATCTTGCCAAGTTACAACTTTACAAACTTTGTACAAAACATGTGTTGTGTGTAAATAAATTAAGGACACATGGCCCGAATCCCCAGGAATGAACCACATGACCAGTGGATTGGAATGGCCTCAGTTCAGTGGCCTCTACACCTCTCCCTAATTCATTTTTTGAGCGTCTTGTTCTCGACTAGTTTTTCAATCTTCTCAAGTTCAATAATTTTAAATTATCAATAGAATTGAAGCATTACATTGTTTCTTCTAACATGTTGCTGCACTGATGAAAGTATTGCTGATGAATTACAGTCAAACTAAAGGCCCGATTACATGGTGAATTTCAGCCCGGCTTCTGAAACAAATCCTCTTAAAATCAAATTGTTGATGACATGGAGAGGGATGCAGCCCAGGGCGCAATTCAGCCCAGGCTGAAAATCCTAGTGCGGTTTGCTCAAACCAGGCTAGGATTTTAAGCCCGGGCAAACGGGCCAGAAAATCTAAAAAAATCTCATCTAAGCGTAACGGAATTTCAGCCCGGGCTGAAAAGCAGGAAACAATATGGCTGCCGCTAGGAAGCAGAAGCGATTTCAGTGGAATTGAGGCAATAAAATAGAGAATCTTATTCATTGTCCCTCTAATTTCAAAGCTCAGATAGAGTGCAAGAACATCAACTTCAATGCAGGTAAGGTTAAACAGTACGAGGCTGTCAGGAAAGCCATAAACTCGGCAAACTTGAAGATATCTTGTCTTTCCTTGCAAATACGTCTTTCTAGCTGAGAGATATACAGCCAAAGACAGGTTTCGCTT
Source organism: Platygyra sinensis (assembly GCA_019787425.1). NCBI lineage: Eukaryota > Metazoa > Cnidaria > Anthozoa > Scleractinia > Merulinidae > Platygyra > Platygyra sinensis. The sequence goes on from JAHPZR010035784.1 coordinate 2,176, forward strand.
CAGTTCCATCATCTTGTTGGCTGTTACCATCCCAAAAAGCTGAAAATTGAGCACCGCCAAAAGGCCAAACTGCGAGAGAAGTAATGCACCTATTTTCACGATTTGTGTTCTCGGTGCCATTTTGATTCTCCTGAGACTCTTCACGTGCAATTTCATATTTGGTGCCGAGGCTGATATTTCAGCCCAGGCTGAAGTTTGTCATGTAATCCCAACAAATTTTCAGCCCGGTTTGCTGGGTTGAAATTTCAGCCCGGACTGAAATTCGCCATGTAATCGGCCCTAAGTGAAGCGTACCTCTCAAGATTGCATTAATGAACTGATTATTTGAAACTTGAACCCACTAGTAGTTTCAAGAATGCAATAATGAATTGATTATTCGAATATTGAACTCGCTCGTTCGATCTAAGAATACGGCTAACAGGTTCCGTTTTCGAAAAATCAATTCACTATTGCATTCTAGAAAAGACTAGTGGGTTTGAAACCTAATAGCCGCAACAGTTAATTGATTTTTCGAAAACGGAACCTGTTAGCTGTATTCTTGGATCGAGCGAGCGAGTTCAGTATTTGAATAATCAATTCATTGTTGCATTCTTGAAATGACTAGCAGGTTCAAGTTTCAAATAATCAGTTCATTAATGCAATCTTGAGGGGTACGCTTCACTTAGTTTGACTGTAAACATTGACTGCTTTGCAGATTTTAAGATCACAGTTGCTCAGATTGCAGGACTTGCTATTTATACGTTGATGTAGTCAGCTAGGCATCAGGTAGTGAGGGTGGTTGTCATTTTGTCCCTTTTGTAGAATGCTGGAACTGTAAATTCCAAGTTTCCTCTGCCAGAACCATCTGACCTCAAAGCAGCATCTCAAGTGACATTTGAAGACACAGAGGCAGAGATCAATACCCTGAGAAAGCAACTAGATACATGTGATAGAAAGGTCTCAAAAGTCATAAAAGAAAGTGAGGAAAGGCTGCATCAGCCATTCAGTGATGTGATGAGTTCGTTTCTGGAGAAGAGTCAAGATGAGATAACAGCACTGGATCAAGCACTAACAGAATGTAAGAAGAGGTGAGATGTTTTACTGTGGGAACAACTTACCACTGAAATTGTTATAATTTATTGAATTATATTTGAAATTTAAGTCCAGGGAGAGGTTGGTTACAAATATTCTATATTTTGAGAGTTTTCTATTCTGCCTACCATCATGTCACATGGTTGTCACTTCTATCAGAAACTATAGCACTGTTGTTGTACAACTACTTAACCCTTTCACTCCCAAGGGGTCTCCCTTTGACGAGTAAAATCGTCTGGCGTTAGACAGAGTAAAATCTATTAAGTCACTCTTGGGAGTGAAAGGGTTAAGGGAGATAGTTTTTTAACCCTTTCACTCCCAAGGGGTCTCCCTTTGACGAGTAAAATCGTCTGGCGTTAGACAGAGTAAAATCTATTAAGTCACTCTTGGGAGTGAAAGGGTTAAAGGCTGATCACACAACATCACAAAATTTCATTAGGGGATGGGCAGGAATCAATTTAGTTCCATGCTTTGTGTTAAGGATAGCATTTTTAAGTCATTAGTTTCTTTTGTTTAGTGGAATGTTTTGTGAAAGTTTTGTATATTGCATTTAGACCATTTTCATGTGGTGTCATCAAGTTCTAAAAAAGAAAACCAGAGAGACACCAAAGATTTTGTCCTCATCATTTTCAACTTTTTTAGATGAAAGTCGTGAAAGCCAAAGTAACATTTGAAAAAGAAAACAGACGAAAACCTTCTTAATATAATTCCAATTGTTTCGCCTGTTTACATAAATCATGCAAATTGCAAAATAATTGCCTCAAATGTGATGGACTGGGTAAATGTCACAAAAAATACATACTCCCCTATCTGCCAAACGCTGCCCAGGACCACTGCTCCATTGTTATTCTCTAACGAAGAGCATGGTCAAGAATGCCACTTAGAGCAATAGCTGTTGTCTCTGGTAGACTGTTCTCAGAGCTGTATGTAATGCGAGTCTTCTTATTCTATTTTTTATCACGCTAGAATTAAGTCGACTCTTTGTCGCACCTATTTTTAATTTACTCTACACAGCTAGGATTCAATGTTTGTCCTAGGCCTAACATAAATCAGCTAACCAGACCGCCCCTATTGATATTACCGCCTTTTTTTTTAGTTTGGGTCTGAGGACTACACCAAATGATTCCTTACTTTTCTTAAAGTTAATAAAATTAACTCTCATGTAAAAGATTCTTTTCTTTTTTTGGAAAATGGCATTTGTGCCTGCTAAATCGACTCTTGACACGGTTTACTCTTTTGATGTTTATGTTGTCTTTCTAGTTCTTGTTTGTCAGATATTTTCTGAACATTTTTACCAGAATATCTGATCTGATCAGCCCTTGATCTTTTTATGTCCCTCTTGTCAAGACCACAGGGGTTACCTTACCGATAAACCTTTGCCAAGGAAGTCAATATTGAAACCTATTGTTGCTAAGTTGTTAGCACACTGGCTGTGGCCTATGGTGTTGATTCTCAATTTATTTCTCAGGTACTCAAGTCTATGGAACTTCTTCAGTGTTAAACCCTCAGCTACATGCAGTCCACCACAGGAATTCTTTGAGCACTGGACCCACTTTAGTTCTGACTTCTTGCTATTCTGGAGGAAGGAACAACAAGCTGTTGCTAAATTGATTTACGAAGAGACAAAGAAAAAAGTTTATAAAGAGAAAGTGGAAGGACTAGCTGTGAAACCTGCAACTTCAACTGGATTAAAGCTTAAGTTGGCCTCTTCAAAAAAGTCAAATGCTAACTGATCTGACTAAAATGTGGCCTCTACATGTATTCATATGATAGAGAATAATAGGAAGAGTTTCACGGTTCGGCGCATGCCCAAGCTTTTGCGCGAAAATAAAGTAATCACAGACTATAAATAGGTAGTTCTAAATACACTATATTGAGGGATACATGAAGTACTTAGGAGGCAAGACGTCATGCACGACCACAGGCACACCCAGGAGGGCACACCCCGGGGGGCACACCATTCTCCTTCTTTATAGAGAACAACCGGGACGTCCGTAGACCGGACTCACTCGAGAAAGCGGCGGAAATCGAGCTTAGCTATTTTCGCGTGAAAGTAAATATATTAATAAACACTAACTAGAAAATAAAATGCGAAAAAAGTATTGTTGTTTCATTAGCACTATTGAGAGATGTTGCCGTAGTTTGTTGTGTCTGTCAGGAGACCATAATGGGCTCCTGTGTCTGTTCAGTAATTCTTGGGTTGTACGTGACGTCATCATTTTCTAATTAAAGAGCCCGGCATGAGACGGGTAAATTTATATCTGTGAACAACTTTTCAGCTCAAGAACATGCTTCGTCTAATGGCGGTGCGTGATATAAAGTTTAGTATGAACGTGTTTGTCGAAAAATATATACTTATCTCGGGATTTTTAACCTTTTTAGAAGTCGAAACATTCGGAAAAGTGCTTATTTAAAGGCTTGATCAGCTCAGATAATCAGTGGCCTAGATGGCCAAAGTAAGTTCCAGATGTATACCTGCCAACTCCCAGAGTACAAAAATCTGGAGACGTCTAGAAATCTTTGCATTGTGAGAATGTCATTAAAGACAATGTCCAGGAATAACCTCCGAAAATCATTCAAAAGGCATTTCGAGAAACCGGGAGATTTAATGAAAAACTTGGAGACTCCCGGGAAAACCAGGAAAGTTGGCAGGTATGCTGATGTTTACACTCTTTTCCAGTCGCCATGTTGGTCTCCCTGAGAGGTACACCAATATCGCGGCTCCATACTGGGCTCTGTAAATTTGTGCAAATATTTCGACAAGTATTTTAAGATCGGGAAAACGTACAGACCTAAGACTTAGACAAGTGTCTTAATTGTTTATCTCCTATAACGTTATAATTTCTTGAGTTTATTCACTGAATGCTTTTCAGTTTTTCTTTTAATTGCGTGATGGTGCAATTCAAGAATAGAATAAATCTATCAAATAGCGTTCTATCACGAATGCTGCTGTCTGATTGGCTACGCTACTCACTATCTGTTCCGTTGTAGATAGTGAGTAGGGTACATACATATATTTTATTGAGTTTTAGAATAAAATTAAAATTATAACATACCCTCAAAAGGCCAAGCTCCCGGGCGGGGGTACTCCCTTATATGGGCTGTATAGGTAGGTGTGACCCCAAAGGGTATGGTTTTTCAGCCGTTTTGATCATAAATACGTGATTTTCTTTATTTCTACTGAAATTAAAGCCTGTTTCCGACTGGTTTGTTGGTTTTTCAAATTTCCGAAAGCATATTGCTTTTCCATGACTTTCCATGACCTTCACAAGAATTCCATGACTTTCCAGGCCTGGAAATTGAAATCATAGAATCCATGACCTTGCAGGTCTTTTATGACCTGTACTAACCCTGTAAAGAATTTATAATAGGGCTTCCCGGAAATGTTTCCTTGCGGGACACAGCGCGTAGTCTCGAGCGTTAGTTAGCCAATCACGTTATTTATTGCGCCTTTCTGAATAGCACCCGGACTCTAAAATTTAAATTTCAAGCGACATGCACTTTTTGCTACCGTCAATGAAATGTTCGGCGGCTCCTCGCAGCTGCCGATTATATTGTCTGAACTGCCCTGAACGATTTGATTTAATTACCTCTTGCTCGTCAGTAGTCGGAACACCCTAAAATTCAAGGTCATTTGAACAAAATGGCTATTTATTATGAAACTAAAAGGAAAATAAATGAAGATTATTTTTAAAGAAATTGATATTTACCCCTGGCAAATAAATTGTCTAGTTCGATTCGCTCGCCACCATTTGTTTTTCTTGTGGTTTTTCTTTCGTTTTTTCGCTTATTGTGTAAGGTAATCCATGTAACCGTAACAGTCTAATATTATTTTCAACCTACTTTTTTCAACTTGATGTAAGCTGTTGAATTGATAATATAAAAGATAAATAAATACTTTGCATTCAATCACGACAAATAATTAATTACAATCTATATCTCATTTTTAAATTAGACCACTATCTATTACGTTTAAAGATAATTATATTTATGCTGTGTAGCACTTGGAACAACTAGATGAAGAGAGTTTTTTTGAAAAAGTGCTCATGTTCCTATTGTAAAAAGAAACGTTTCTTTTTACGATAGGAACATGAGCACTTTCTTCATCCAAATCACTACCTATTACAGTCTTTCAGTGTTAACTAATTACATCTAGTAAGTCATAATGATAAGTGATATTAGCAAGAATGTACATGGGATCTCTGACAAGCATTTTTTACGCAAGTACTTGTATATCCCTATCATTTTCTAATTTTGTGTATTGTGGGGTTATAATTACGATGGCCAGACTTCAAAACTACGTTTCTTCAACGATAATATTACTGCTCATAATAAACTTTGGCTCGATTTGGCTTCCTGACATTGTTAAATTACATACTTGCCAACTATGGTATGATTACTTGATAGATCCGTCAAATTTAATCCTAAAATAAATGTAATTTAATTCAAGAGCTTATAATAATTAGTGTGATCATATCTTGCTATCATTAGATCCATTTCCTCCAACTGTAATTGTTACAAACTGTTGTAATTCAACTTAAAGTAGTGGAATCCTATAAATAAATATATAAATAAATACATAAATAAATAAATTTATAAATAAATAAAATAAATAAATAAATAAATTGTGGTTTGTTTTGACTCAACCGGGAAATTCTCAAATATGTGCAATGTGCCCATGCATTATCTGTAATGGCTTTCCTATATATGTAATTAATCAAATAATTAGCACATCTTGAGTAATTATAGAGATCTTAAACATCATTAAATGGTTCATTTTAGGGTTAGGGTTAATCTTAAACAGCACCAAAAGCTGCAGTTGGGTGCAAAAAGTTCAAATTCAATTGTCTGTACATTTTTAACAAGTGATGAAATGATATTTCTTGTGCAATTTGGGATAAATAAGCACTTGTGTACTTTATTTTTTTAGTGTTTGAAAATATTCACTTGTGCTTGTTTATTCCAAATTGAACTGGAGATCTTATGATTACCTACATACAGACAATATACATGTACTTGAAGTTACACTATGTAATGCCACATACATTAATAGTTTACTTAGGCGGCACTGCAGGATTGAGCTCAGAGTGAGTACTGATTATTTATGTTGCTGGCTTGGCCAACACTTTAAAGGATGGTTTTATTGTTTGGTGCATTTAACCTATTTGATTCCTTTGTTTATGAAACAATCAATGGATCAATATCAGTATCTGGGCAACTGCGCACATACCCCTCCCCTAACCTAACAGTGACACTAACTTATTAACTTATTCTAACATGTTAGGTTAAGGGAGGGGTCGGTGCGCAGTTGCCCAGACACTGATATTGATCCACAATCAATAGAGAATGACTTCTGTAGATTTTAATTTTTCGAAGTTTTGGAACTTTTTTCGAAAAAATGTCTAGAATTAATTTTTCGGCCTGAATGACATCAGGCATTCTGCTTACCTATTTATAGTCTGTGATTACTTTATTTTCGCGCAAAAGCTTGGGCATGCGCCGAACCGTGAAACTCTTCCTATTATTCTCTATCATATGAATACATGTAGAGGCCACATTTTAGTCAGATCAGTTAGCATTTGACTTTTTTGAAGAGGCCAACTTAAGCTTTAATCCAGTTGAAGTTGCAGGTTTCACAGCTAGTCCTTCCACTTTCTCTTTATAAACTTTTTTCTTTGTCTCTTCGTAAATCAATTTAGCAACAGCTTGTTGTTCCTTCCTCCAGAATAGCAAGAAGTCAGAACTAAAGTGGGTCCAGTGCTCAAAGAATTCCTGTGGTGGACTGCATGTAGCTGAGGGTTTAACACTGAAGAAGTTCCATAGACTTGAGTACCTGAGAAATAAATTGAGAATCAACACCATAGGCCACAGCCAGTGTGCTAACAACTTAGCAACAATAGGTTTCAATATTGACTTCCTTGGCAAAGGTTTATCGGTAAGGTAACCCCTGTGGTCTTGACAAGAGGGACATAAAAAGATCAAGGGCTGATCAGATCAGATATTCTGGTAAAAATGTTCAGAAAATATCTGACAAACAAGAACTAGAAAGACAACATAAACATCAAAAGAGTAAACCGTGTCAAGAGTCGATTTAGCAGGCACAAATGCCATTTTCCAAAAAAAGAAAAGAATCTTTTACATGAGAGTTAATTTTATTAACTTTAAGAAAAGTAAGGAATCATTTGGTGTAGTCCTCAGACCCAAACTAAAAAAAAAGGCGGTAATATCAATAGGGGCGGTCTGGTTAGCTGATTTATGTTAGGCCTAGGACAAACATTGAATCCTAGCTGTGTAGAGTAAATTAAAAATAGGTGCGACAAAGAGTCGACTTAATTCTAGCGTGATAAAAAATAGAATAAGAAGACTCGCATTACATACAGCTCTGAGAACAGTCTACCAGAGACAACAGCTATTGCTCTAAGTGGCATTCTTGACCATGCTCTTCGTTAGAGAATAACAATGGAGCAGTGGTCCTGGGCAGCGTTTGGCAGATAGGGGAGTATGTATTTTTTGTGACATTTACCCAGTCCATCACATTTGAGGCAATTATTTTGCAATTTGCATGATTTATGTAAACAGGCGAAACAATTGGAATTATATTAAGAAGGTTTTCGTCTGTTTTCTTTTTCAAATGTTACTTTGGCTTTCACGACTTTCATCTAAAAAAGTTGAAAATGATGAGGACAAAATCTTTGGTGTCTCTCTGGTTTTCTTTTTTAGAACTTGATGACACCACATGAAAATGGTCTAAATGCAATATACAAAACTTTCACAAAACATTCCACTAAACAAAAGAAACTAATGACTTAAAAATGCTATCCTTAACACAAAGCATGGAACTAAATTGATTCCTGCCCATCCCCTAATGAAATTTTGTGATGTTGTGTGATCAGCCTTTAACCCTTTCACTCCCAAGAGTGACTTAATAGATTTTACTCTGTCTAACGCCAGACGATTTTACTCGTCAAAGGGAGACCCCTTGGGAGTGAAAGGGTTAAAAAACTATCTCCCTTAACCCTTTCACTCCCAAGAGTGACTTAATAGATTTTACTCTGTCTAACGCCAGACGATTTTACTCGTCAAAGGGAGACCCCTTGGGAGTGAAAGGGTTAAGTAGTTGTACAACAACAGTGCTATAGTTTCTGATAGAAGTGACAACCATGTGACATGATGGTAGGCAGAATAGAAAACTCTCAAAATATAGAATATTTGTAACCAACCTCTCCCTGGACTTAAATTTCAAATATAATTCAATAAATTATAACAATTTCAGTGGTAAGTTGTTCCCACAGTAAAACATCTCACCTCTTCTTACATTCTGTTAGTGCTTGATCCAGTGCTGTTATCTCATCTTGACTCTTCTCCAGAAACGAACTCATCACATCACTGAATGGCTGATGCAGCCTTTCCTCACTTTCTTTTATGACTTTTGAGACCTTTCTATCACATGTATCTAGTTGCTTTCTCAGGGTATTGATCTCTGCCTCTGTGTCTTCAAATGTCACTTGAGATGCTGCTTTGAGGTCAGATGGTTCTGGCAGAGGAAACTTGGAATTTACAGTTCCAGCATTCTACAAAAGGGACAAAATGACAACCACCCTCACTACCTGATGCCTAGCTGACTACATCAACGTATAAATAGCAAGTCCTGCAATCTGAGCAACTGTGATCTTAAAATCTGCAAAGCAGTCAATGTTTACAGTCAAACTAAGTGAAGCGTACCCCTCAAGATTGCATTAATGAACTGATTATTTGAAACTTGAACCTGCTAGTCATTTCAAGAATGCAACAATGAATTGATTATTCAAATACTGAACTCGCTCGCTCGATCCAAGAATACAGCTAACAGGTTCCGTTTTCGAAAAATCAATTAACTGTTGCGGCTATTAGGTTTCAAACCCACTAGTCTTTTCTAGAATGCAATAGTGAATTGATTTTTCGAAAACGGAACCTGTTAGCCGTATTCTTAGATCGAACGAGCGAGTTCAATATTCGAATAATCAATTCATTATTGCATTCTTGAAACTACTAGTGGGTTCAAGTTTCAAATAATCAGTTCATTAATGCAATCTTGAGAGGTACGCTTCACTTAGGGCCGATTACATGGCGAATTTCAGTCCGGGCTGAAATTTCAACCCAGCAAACCGGGCTGAAAATTTGTTGGGATTACATGACAAACTTCAGCCTGGGCTGAAATATCAGCCTCGGCACCAAATATGAAATTGCACGTGAAGAGTCTCAGGAGAATCAAAATGGCACCGAGAACACAAATCGTGAAAATAGGTGCATTACTTCTCTCGCAGTTTGGCCTTTTGGCGGTGCTCAATTTTCAGCTTTTTGGGATGGTAACAGCCAACAAGATGATGGAACTGAAGCGAAACCTGTCTTTGGCTGTATATCTCTCAGCTAGAAAGACGTATTTGCAAGGAAAGACAAGATATCTTCAAGTTTGCCGAGTTTATGGCTTTCCTGACAGCCTCGTACTGTTTAACCTTACCTGCATTGAAGTTGATGTTCTTGCACTCTATCTGAGCTTTGAAATTAGAGGGACAATGAATAAGATTCTCTATTTTATTGCCTCAATTCCACTGAAATCGCTTCTGCTTCCTAGCGGCAGCCATATTGTTTCCTGCTTTTCAGCCCGGGCTGAAATTCCGTTACGCTTAGATGAGATTTTTTTAGATTTTCTGGCCCGTTTGCCCGGGCTTAAAATCCTAGCCTGGTTTGAGCAAACCGCACTAGGATTTTCAGCCTGGGCTGAATTGCGCCCTGGGCTGCATCCCTCTCCATGTCATCAACAATTTGATTTTAAGAGGATTTGTTTCAGAAGCCGGGCTGAAATTCACCATGTAATCGGGCCTTTAGTTTGACTGTAATTCATCAGCAATACTTTCATCAGTGCAGCAACATGTTAGAAGAAACAATGTAATGCTTCAATTCTATTGATAATTTAAAATTATTGAACTTGAGAAGATTGAAAAACTAGTCGAGAACAAGACGCTCAAAAAATGAATTAGGGAGAGGTGTAGAGGCCACTGAACTGAGGCCATTCCAATCCACTGGTCATGTGGTTCATTCCTGGGGATTCGGGCCATGTGTCCTTAATTTATTTACACACAACACATGTTTTGTACAAAGTTTGTAAAGTTGTAACTTGGCAAGATCATTATTCATGAGTAATAGTGTGTGGGTGGCACAGAGATCAGTGTGAGTATTTCTTAGTCCTACAGTGAAACCAGTATTAAGTGTACATGTACCCCATATTAAGCAGACACCTTATATTGAGTGGATACCAGCTTGAGTCCCTAAAATTATGGTAAAGTAAACCTGCATTCAGCAGACACCTCTGTTACGCAGATGCTGACACCAATATTAAGCCATTTTGTTGCACAAACCTGCAATAAGCTGACACTTCAAGCGCTTTTTACTTCTTAAGGTTCAGCTGGTACTTTAACATTGTTCAACGTTGTTTTAAAGCTAAGTGACTATTCCATATTGATGCATTGACTGACTGGACTTTGCACTATGCTAGTTTTTGATTTTATGTTAAGGGCAACTGCGTCAGCTGCAATGGTCATAAATGGAGTATTGAATTTTTGGTCTGGTCATAAATAGGGCGACAAAAAAATCAATCACAGGTTTTGGTCATAAATATGGCAAGGGGATTGGGAAGTGATCTAACCTGCGACCAGGTGTCCTTTCTTTTTCGTGGCAGGAAGGAACACCTGATACAATTACTTGACTGTTTGCCTGTTGCTAGTCCAGAATCTGGACTTTTCTCTGATTGGTCAAGAAACAAAAGGTAGTTAGAACTAAGCCATGATTGGTTACCTGTGTGGTAGTGTGATTTCCGGTCAAAGAAATCCCACGAGCTGATGGTGTCTGATGAGGCGAGCAAAGAGTGTGGGTTTTTGTCAGCTTTAAATGGTTCTCTTGAGAGTTTTGTTCACAAAACTCCCAAAGATGAACAAAGATAATGCTTTCATAGATTCGGATGCCATGGGAGATATGTTTTGGCCGTGCTACCGATGGAATTCGGCAAGAGCACTATATATCAGTTAATTCCAAAAGTATTGTTTCATATGGGTAGTACAGCCAACGCCACAAAAAAACTGCCATTACTTTTTGTTGGCTTACAAAGAGGAACGGTGCCTTTACCAATTGACACGCTAGACGCACAAGGATAGCATTTCTTGTTCTGCTTCTGAAACTTACTCAATAACGAACGAAACAGGAGGGTACGTTTTACAAAATTAACCATATTTTGCTTGGCTGTACTGTACAGCACTGTATATAAATTCACGCTGTTCGTGCCTTGTGTAATTCCCGCCCACAAAGCGACTTCTGGGAATTCCGATTGATTCGTTATCGGATAGCATTGCCGACATTCTTGCTGACAGATATTTTAATTAGGGGGTGGCAGACGAATAGTCAAGTAATAATTGTATCAGGTGTTCCTTCCCGCCGTGAAAAAAAAAGGACGCCTGATTGCAGGTTAGAAGTGGGCTACAAACACTCACCAAATTGTTCTGGGAATACCCCTTCCCTGGGCTCTGTAAGTGATCCTAAATGTTCCACATTCCATTTTTGGACTCACTTTTTATTATTTTCTAATGGAGTGATGTGCTAGGGTTGCCTAATAGATAGATGGACTTTTCTAACCATGACAAAAAATTTCACTAACACTTCAGACTGATGGCCCTACCTTATCAAACTTCTTAATATAAATGGTTACAAGATAATGCAGCAGGTTAGTGGAATTGTCTTTGCATTTCACATCCTTAAGTTTAGGAAGGATATCCAACTCAAAACCATCTGCTTGTCCTCGAGCAACATTGCCACCATTCATATAATTTCCAAAGGCAAGCACCAGACCCAGAACACTGGTGACTTCCTTGCTTGACTTGAGCATCTATAATAATTATTATAGAATGATAGAGTCACTGAAATATTAAGAGGGTACTACAATAACTCCAGAAATAAACAAACATGAACATATTATCACAATGTAACTTTACTTTACACTAGAATAGCCACTCATTAGAACATGTGGAGGGAATCCAGAAGTCACAAAATTAGCTCTACATTTTGGTTTATGTTTGCCTTTACTTAATATCCTATCAAAAAAGCACATATAATCAGACAGTTTGTCTGAATGGATCTGTAAAGACATGTCCAGAGAGACTTCACTTGTCACTGACAGTTTTGATACTCTTTGACTAATGAACTAAGACAGAATGTTTCACATCAATGAATTCTTTACTTTCGTGGTATTCTGGCTTACAAGTTTACCAGGAGAATTACTCTGCACTCACAAATCACAGAAACGAATATGCTGAGCTCTGATTGCTACTTAAAACCCACTCATCAAAAGAACACAGTCTACTTGCACAATAAAGTTTGAAATGAATGTACATTGACCTGGCCAAGTTTGTCTTGTTGCAGTATTTCCCAGAAAAACCATGGATGGAGCAGAATTTGGTTGTCATAGAGCACTTCTCTATCACACTTAAGTTTAGTCTTAAGCTATAATAAAGTGCCAGCCAAATATCACTAACCCTTAATTAGTGTGGCAAGAACTCTCTGCTGCCTAAAGACTGCTATTAATCTCAGTGTTAACCCACTAAAGTTTGATATAGGATAACAGATGACCCAAGCATGCAAATTATTGAACTGCCACCTTAATAATGTTACACTTAATGATAACATTGGACAAAGCTCCCTCAGACAGTATTTATAGATACATGTAACTAGATCAATCAGCACTTTTCTCTGAATCACCACACACAACTCAACTTTATTCCAGAACATTAGAGTAAAAATTGTGCACCAAAATTGGGCTAAACACCAGTAGAAAAGAGAAAACGGGTGGAAGGGGGAAGAAATGAAAGGAAAAGGAAACTATGGAAAGGAACTCCCACACTTCATGCTAAATAAGCTACTACTGTTGGAAATCCCTTGATTTCCAGTACGATATCTACTTGGTAGTGTTCAGTTTGTGAATAATCATTATTTTAAAATAAATACGAGTACTGTAGATACCTCACAAACCAATCTAAAATTGGTGAGCTTCTGTCCAATCTCTGACAGGTTGTCAGATACTGTTGTTTTTAACATCATACAGTACAGCCGTTCTTCATAGCAACTGATTCTTGATAAATCCAATAGAAATTGCTCTGGTCTGTCAAGCACTGCATCAGAATTTTTCTGACTGAAAGAAACAATCTTTTGAAGTTCCTCCTCCGTGGGCCTCTGCATAAAAAGAAAATATAATGAAATCTTGTTCTACACAACCATGGGAATTTGAAATATCAACTGCAATAAAACCCAAAACTGACAACAACAACAACAGTAAAATTGTCATTTTTACTGACGTTATCTGTAGCTTACACCTTTTATAACATACATGTCCAATACACCTGATCCGTAACAGGTCGTCAAAAGCAGTGACAGTTCATGACAGGTTGTGACAAATCACAAACAAGACAAATAAACAGGTGAAAGAAGTGCGCAATATTCCTCGCTCTAAAATAATGACTTCACAAACATTCGTATAAGTGCGGAGGATGATGTTTGATTGCCACCATGTTGACGACCCGTTATGGATCAGGTGTATTGGACAACCTCTTTAATAATTCACCAAAGTAGAGGTAAATATCCACCACTTTCACTGACATGAATAATAATTGTTTTAGTATATAGCACACAAGCTGAATAACTAGCAGACCAAAGAGTAACTTTATTTGACACAGTATACCAACAAAAGCCATTTTGTTTTTCTTCGGCTGCTTGGAGGTGAATAGTACTTGGCTAATCACCTCTGAGCTAGCCAATCAGCATGCGCAAAAAGCACTATTCACTTGTGTGGTATATACTAATAAAGGATATGGCTGTACAAGGTTTGAGATATAGTAGATTCTGGTTATTACAGACATCAATGGGACATGTGCTCATTACCGTATTATCCAAGCGTCTAAAATTAAACAGGCTCACAGACATAAAAACAAAACAGATATGCTCTTAGTTGATGCAAAGGCTAAAGCATGCAATTTTAACATAAGTGAACAATATCTAGTGCCTTGAGTTCAAACTGAGGAAACCTCACACTCATTCAAAATACTCTAAATTGTCTCACACTAAAATTAAAGTTTCTTTGTTGAGTTCAAATTATTCAACAGTGTAAGGAAGGTTCATGGCATATGAATTGGGCTCATGTTAGAGAAAATATACGAGCTTCTTCTCGGAAAAAAATCCCTAACAGTAATGGGTGGCCAGCAGAGTAATCAAGTTATAAGATATCCAATAGTCACTTTAAGCCAAAACATGTGTATATCTAAGGGAATTGAGCTTTGGTTTGAGACAGAGAGGCTTAAAAAAGCTTTGAGATGGTGTTCAATTACATTGTATTCAATAATTGGCATGCCAGCTGTTTTTGTTACTTTGTTATCCCTTGCAGAACTTACATGGCAACAACAACTATGTCCAACATGTTGACAAGTTTTGCAGTAAAAAACTGTCAGTATCTGTTTTTCA
>JAHPZR010035787.1:0-12500 GCA_019787425.1 Platygyra sinensis
AATCTTCAACGTCTGGAGTAACAAACTTTCTAACTAGTCAGGAACCATGCGCTCCAAGCGTCTGTATTTTAGGGACATAAAGAACAACGCGACCCATCTTGTTGCCCAGAACTGATGGTTTTCAACAACAGTTTATAATAAGGCTTCTCCGAGACGATCGCGTCTTGATTTCGCGACTGATTTGCCCATTGCCAATGGACTTTGTCACATCGCGCCGTCTTTTGTTATACTTACCCCGCGAAAATATTGTGAGGCTTTATTGTACCCTTCTTCTGTCAACTCTCTGCTCATCGGGCACATTATTGACCAATCAGGTACTAACTCCGTTGCTGCTAAGGGCTGACGGAGGGTTTCGAAGGAGGTAAAAAGAGGTCCTGCAGAGACCGTTTTTTCTCGTCCTCCGCCCTTCTTCCCTGCCATACTGTAACTATAACACCTCGTCTAAGCCCGGGCGTCTAAGTGTGACCCTTAGAGAAAAAAAAACTCCGGAACCAACCCGGCTGCAAGCAGACTAAGAAAAAAAACCGTCCTGTTGTTTCCTTCTCGTGCGTTGCGCAGCGCCCAATGTCTCGTCCCATTCTCCTTTAGTTAGAGGCTTAACTAGTCTCTCCTTCATAATCCCTGCTGAAATCAGACTGCCATCAGCAGTATGCATTCGCCGATCGGATCGAACAACGCCACGAGTTCATTATACAGGAAAGGTTCAGCAAGATTTGTGGTTTATAAATAAACAGCGTTACGCGCTTAGGACATAAGCGTATGTGGATTTCCACGTATATTCAGAACCAAGAACGGTGGAATAAAGCTACTTACCAATGCCAGCAATTCTTTAAAGCATTTGCGTTGTTATGAAAAAGTCACACCTGAATCGTAACGCGAATTCTCATTGGTTGAAATGCGAGTCACGGCCGTCCTGATGGACGGCAACCGGAAGTGAGCTATTTCACTTTTACTTCCCTCAAATAACCACAGTCGCATTGTTAAGTATCTTTCTCAGTTAGAGATGAGAAGTATAAAAATCTGGAAGCAATACGGTCCTAGCACGCAAAATGTTCTGTTCCGGTTGCCTTCCGCGTCTCAAAACGTGCCGTGCGTAAGGTGGCCGAACACAGTTTTCAAGTGCCTATGCCTAATTCATCATTACGTTTAAACTATTTATGCTTTGCACGCCCGTTTTTTGCAAGAGCCCAAGGTAATTACAGAAAGGATTTTATTCTCGCATTTTATGCTAGGGTGTGTGCTGTTGCCGATGGCACCAGGTGCCAGCTTAAAAAAACAGCTCCGCGTAAAATATCAACAAGAATTTTTCAAAAAAAATTTAAATACCCCGCGCTTTTTTTTAATCTCTTTTTCCGCCTCAACAAAAATATTACCGGTAATATTTAGCAACAACGTTTTGCGAGAAAACATTACCCGGAAACAATTTAAAAGAGGGTTAGGACTTGTTCCCATATCTCAAACCACCCTTGGATACCTTGTGATGCGTACACAAAGTAAATACTGACTATAGGCCTAAGCACTGAAAATACTGATTAGGGTTAGGGTTAATGCAGGGGGTTAGTGGTTAGCTTCTTTATAGCGTTCGGGTTTCCGATTAGGTACTTAAATTAAACCTCGTGTTTGTTGTGTATTCTCGGTGGTCTAGTGGTTAGACTGGAAGACTGCCGAGCTAGCGTCCCGGTTTCAAATCTACTTCCTTAACGGAATTTTTTTATTTTTTATTTTTTGCCTTTAAATTGAAGAGACTGCACTTTGACAACATTTGTTGAGGAGAAACTAAGTCTCTGTGTCAAGAAACTTAGAAATTTCATGCGAGTCTACGTGAATAGGGAGAGGGCAGTTTGAGATATGGAAACATTCTTTGCCTGAAGCGGGACTAGCGTGACTTGTAATCGGAGAATTCTGTTTATGTCTGAGGAAAAAATACCTTGACCTTTCAAACGACTATCAATTTACATATGTTAAAAGGGTTTATGACGAGCGCTATAAAACATGATAAAAGGCTAAGTTTTAACTTTTTTCCCCAGAAAATTCCATCATAGCTTCTGGCGAAGTAAACACGATCTTACATTTATCACCGTCAGCGTGATCCATGGCCAGAAGTAATACCTTTATAGCGCATTGAATATTCCCTTCGAAAGTAAACAGAAACAAAAATTCCAGATTACGAAATCTTCTGTTTCGCACGCAAAACGAAAATACAGCTTAACTCTGGATAATTTCAGCCTTAGTAGCCAGCAGCTGGTACCAAATTAGATGCTTTATCCTTGCAAATGTCCTGCGCCCATCGCCGAAGGATTTTGGCCCAAGTTTGACCAAATAAACATTTTTCCCGTCGGCGGCCATTCTTTTGTCTAAACAGTTAATTCGCTAACTTGACAAAACCCTCCTGAGGGGGGATATGACGAAAGAACTGAGAAATGGCCTGTAATTGGCTGATAATGACATCATCCGCGGAGGTTTGGATATAGTCACCGACATAGCCTAAACAAAAAAAAAAAAAAAAAAAAAAAAAAAACCGAAGGCAGAGCAAAGAAACCGCACCAGCCTTTTTCGGCTTTGCAGCGGTTTCACTAGAACTCGCGAAAGAGCGAAAAAATCGAATTTCTCCAAACTCGCCCAGAATGAAGCCCTACGGGCACTAGTTACAAAAATATTGTTTTAAGTTCGCCAAATCAAAAATTATTTCTTTACGATTATTTTCTTTTCAATCCACCAAATCGGCAAAAATCGATCAAAAATGAGCGGTATATTCAGAGGCTGGGAAACTGAAAAGTAAAACATTTTATCAAAAACTGATTGCAACTCGTATTTGTGCTCCCTTTCTTCTATATGTAGAGCTAATTAGATCGTGATTTGATTAGAAGTAAAATATTTGCGGAGTTTTCAAAGTTAACGACCCAAGACAGCTAAACGAGAGGTCTACATTTAGCCAATTTTCAAATGATAAAAAGGCGGTCTGATACACGGATTTTCCCAAAACGACTAGTTTGGTCGGAAAGAGCATTGTTTATTCTTCAAATTAGTGAAATAAAATTTTTGGGTAATTAAAATCGTGAGCGCTGAGATAGTGAGCTAAATGCAGCAGTTCTGCCTGAAAACGTGACCTTTGACCCAAGTGTAACGAAACCGATTACCTCAAGAAAAACAAACGCTTCGTTATTTCGAAACATTTTTGGGTGATATCTCTCTGAAACCATTATTGCAAGAAATTATTCCTAGAAATGAAATCTTAGAGGGTCAAAGAATAAGCTATAAGTCGCATTTTGACTCAATAACTTTTGCTGACAATTGAAGTCAATTACCGTTAACGAATTCGATTGAGTCTGTTGAGTGATATTTGCGAAAGTATGTTTGCCGATAACCACCTGAATATTTATACTTATAGAAGAGTCATCTTCTTAGATTAACCTGCAAAAGAAGCTGGATACATATTTGGAGCCTCTAAAAGAAGAAACATTTAACGTTCCACCTGCCTGCTGCAATGAATGTCATAACACCATGTACATGTCGACCGCATGTTTGTCGAACACCAACTGAACTCCACTGACAGTTTCCATAGGCAACCCCAAAATAAACAATCCCCAAAACTGTAAAGTAAAGTTGGTTTATCTTTGTGAGCATTTAAAAGCTAGAGTCAAGCTCTATTAACATTTTATAAAGTGCTAATGTATTTATCTGTGTCGACTTTGTTCACTCAGTCTCTCTCTAACAGTACATGTCACGTTCGAATACCACAAATCGGTCACGCCAAAACGCAGACCACGCAGACTGCAGACCGTGCACCTTAGATTTTGACTCACAATTTTTTGGCTAAAGTTACAAAATTGTGTTCAATATATCTGAGTTTGTTATTTATTCACCGGCTGGAGAAGCGCAGTATTAAACTTTTGATTCATTCGCTGATTCGATAGACGCGTAAAAATAATGCATCAATTCCAACGGTACCCATCCCCTCCCCCGGGAAACCGCGAGGCATTTGCTCACGTTGTCAGCCCCGGGGGTGGGGTATTAGCAAATTTTATCGCGGGCCGTGGGCTGGGCATTAGCATACCCCGGATCGAGCCCCGGGCATTTGACACACGTGTTTTCGAAAGATGGATGAGTTTATTGGGAAGGACGAGGCCTTTGTCAAAGACTGGCTTGTCCGACAGGGACAAGAAAAACCTGTCGATGTTTTCAAAGGCATATTTTCTCAATTTTAGATACTTCCTCATTACTTGTAAGCATAAAAATATAGGCGACGGGGTGAACTATATTTTGTTTATCACTAGACTGCTGGCAGTCTGTTTTTCTCTCGAAATTTCAGCAGGGATTATGAGGAGAAACTATTTAGCCTAAGGGAAAATGGGACGAGACATGGGCGCGGCTCGCCTTCTTCCCCACTCGGCCATACGACCCTGTCTCGCCTTCTTCTCTACACGGCCAACGCAATTTTCACTAAGACGGGCTAAACGCTCGTCCTAGTGACCCTTAGAGAAAAAACCGGCTGCCAGCAGACTAGTTTATCACTGTCAAAACAATCACTGACGTGAACACTGCGTGAACGACTATTTTGCATTTCGCCTTCAAAACTAGCCTAACAATTTTTAAATTCATGAAAGTGGAATTAAAATACTGAAGGTTTGCGAATTCAAATGATGCGATCTTCAACACAGATCTTGCGAGCTTAAAATGCGTTGCATCATCATTTAAAATGTCTTCATTCTTTACAGCGACAAGGTGAAAAACAAAAATATAACTGACAAAAAAATAATATTTTTTTTTAAACAAAATATAAAGAAATAAATATAATCATAATAAACTAGCACGCACTGTTGTCCTTAAAGTCTTTAATACCATTGCACTGAACATGATGCTGAAAAGTCGACCGCTTTATTCACTGGTTAATAAAAAACTGCAGAAGTGTTGGAAGGCACGATCCGCCCTTTTTCTTCGGTCCCCACCCCGCATGCATTTAGACAGCTTATGTGTGCCCCACCCCGGGGAATTGTGCCCAATTTTAGTTTAAAAAATTGCCAATGCCCTGGGGTTTAGCCCGGGAGGGGAGGGGGGGAAGGGCACTGCGGAATTGACTGATGCATAATTATATGGCACAAATCACTCCCATGCTGACTTCCTATAACTTCCTTTCCTATAAATAACAAACCTTTCATATTTTTTGTTACCTAGAGCCAATAATGCGAGTGATAAGTGAAGGGGCAAACAATTGTAAGAAAAGAAAAAGTACTCAGTCTGCACGGTCTGTACTCTGCTTTGGCGTTGACCGATTCAGCATGCATGTTCGAACGTGACATTGTACTGTATAAAGAGATATTGAGTGAACCAAGTCTACGCGGACAAATAAAATTACGCACTTTCTTAAAGTTAATAGAGCTTGACTCTAGCTTTTAATGCTCACGAAGATAAACCAACTTTACTTTACAATTTTGGGATTGTTTATTTTGGGGTTGCCTATGGAAACTGTCAGTGGAGTTCAGTTGGTGTTCGACAAACATGCGGTCGACATGTATTGGTGTTATGAACATTTCATTGCAGCAGGCAGGTGGAACGTTAACAAATGTTTCTTCTTTTAGAGGCTCCAAATATGTATCCAGCTTCTTTTGCAGGTTAATCTAAGAAGACGACTCTTCTATAAGTATCATATTCAGGCGTAGTTTATCGGCAAAGCATACTTTCGCAATATAACATTTGATCGAATTCGTTCACGGTAATGTGGCCTAAAGTTGAGTTAGCTTCTCGCTTGCGTTTTTTCACGTCTAGTGCTTGTGGGAGGTTCCGTTCACTTTGTTTAAAAAACTCGCGCTAAAGTATTTTCACTGCTTCTAATCAAATTACAACGAATCTAATTAGCTCTACATATAGAAGAAAGGGAGCACAAATACGAGATGCAATCAGTTTTTAATAAAATGTTTTAACTTTTCAGTTTCCAGCCTCTGAATATGCCGCTCATTTTTGGTTCGATTTGGCCGATTTGGTGGATCGAAAAGAAAATAATCGTAAAAAGAAATAATTTTTGATTTGGGGGGTTGGTGCGAAAACTTAAAAAAAAAACAATATTTTTGTGTAAACTAGTTGCCCGTAGTGGCTTTTCTATTCTTCTGGGCATTTTTCTGATTCTGGTTCATTCCTGCTGGGGGGCTTCTGCAATTCTTGTCTGGGTCGAGTTTGGAGAAATATTATTCGATTTTTTTTTTTTTTTTTTTTTTTTCGCTATTATTTTTCCCAAGTCTAGTTGATATTTTATATACGCGGTTTACGACACATAACACATAATAAACGCGACGAACGAAACGGATTAACCGTTACAACGGCGGAGGGGACGGCGGAGCTGCTCCCCTTACAAATAATATTGGTTTTTCGTTTTTATTTAAGTATAAAGAAAGAGAATCCAGGAGTATGACTAAAGACTGTCGTGAGGGTCGTGTTGGTCGTGGTTGGGATCGTCGTGGGTGCGTGGCAGGTGCGTCGTTTGGTTCGTGTTGTTTGGTGGGGTCTGGGGTTAAAAGGTCGTCGTGGGCTGGTAAAAAAAAAAAAATAAAAATATGAATAAAAATTAGTAAAAACAAAATAGTAAAAACTAAATAATAAATACTATAAACAACATAAATGCAAAAATAAAAGTTTAGAAAATAGTCGAACAAACACACCGATGTGAAAAACTGCTACAGTTTGCGATGAATAAGAATGGGGGCGTGTTGTTTTGATTATCAATGATTGATGTTGCTTTATTGAAGTAGATAAGTCAAGTGTATAAATTTTGGGCCAACCCGATAAATTGACAGCTGCTATCGACTCCTGCTCACTCCAGAATTTCCCAGTCCTGTGAATTCCTGGACGCAGCCTCCTTCCCAAGGCCTATTCTCTGGTTTAGGGAAAAGGCCCTGGGAACGAGGCTGACCTTCACGATGTATTACGCGCCGTGACATCGTCGCGTGACCACATTCGTGTAACGCGATATGACAACGGGCAAATGTCGCAATGGAAACACTCATTGTTCTCTTTATACACTACGAATTGACATTCAATCCCTTCTGTCAACACTGTTCTAATAAAATTTTGACATAGGCGATTTTCGTAATTCGCCGTTAATCGTTTTCTGTATTATTAAAAATTCCCTATGTCAAAATTCAGATTTTTCGTGATAGATCATTCACGTGGTCTCTGAACTATCTTTTTGCCAAATTTCTTGAAATTCTAACGACTAGATCGTTAGAAATCGGCAACGTTTCTGCTAAAGCAATCGGTCTCAATTTTTCGTGCAACTGCGCATGCGTTGCATTTAACTGGGTTCTCTTTCGGTAAAAAACAAAAGCTGAAAATTGCTGGGTTCTTTGCATCGTTACCTTTCCTAATATATCTTTGTAATAAAAGACTAAAGCCATTAATACACTGCGCTCAATTATAGAGAAAAATAACAAAGATAGTGCGGGTGTTGAGTAAATAAAATGATCGCTCTATTGACGGCATGTTTGTTTTTTTGAAATCCTTGTGCACGTGCTGAATTGCATCAGCAAAAGCGCGCGCGAAAAACTGTGTTCGGTCACCTAAAGGCCCGTTTACACAGGCGATTTTTGTCGCGGTAACTCGATGTAATTTTTGTCACGCTTAAGGTGGCTGAACACAGTTTTTGATACCTCTGTTTGTTCAGCAAGCAAGTTAACAACACAAACTTCAACTTTTTGATAATTAAGCTGACGTATGTACCGTTGTCATGGCAACATGATCAAATATAAACAGGTGTTTAAAATCGGTTTTGTTTATTTGCAGAAAATCTAGTCATTAGATTTTCTTTATAATTTGCATGCAACAAGCTTGTAACGATACTCGCAAGTTAGCGCTATTTTGATAATAATTTAACAAACAGATCTTTAATATCTCTTTTGAAGGTTCACTGGCATATCTTGAATTTCCTTTGTTAAAGTTCAATTTTTTTTCAATCCTCCAGTTACTTATTTCCTAAAGTATTTTCGTGCCAAATTTCGTGAAATTCTAATGAGTGGTTCTCGAGAAATAAGCGCCTCCGAGAAGTCAATTTTTCACTCAATCGCACTTTTTTCGACTTACTACGCATGCGCTGCATTTAACTGGGTTCTTTTAGCAACAAAGAAATAGCAGAGCTGAGTTCTTTGCATCGTTACCTTTCTAATATACCTTTGTAATAAAAGAGTAAAACCTTCAATACAATACATTGTGTTCATTTGTGAAGAAAAAAATAGTACAGATAGCGCAAACATTGAGCAAATAAAATGATCGCTCTATTTATGCCTTGTTTGTTTTTATGCAATACTTGTGCGCGCGCTGAATCGCGTTAGCAAGAGCGCGCGCCAAAACTGTGTTCAGCCACCAGGACGGTGCCTACTAATTCAAAGGTATTTTTGCGCGGTTCACTGAATATGCGGGAAAAGCAAATCATAACGAGTGCTATTGAAATCCGAAAAGAAAATTGGGGGTTACCACGCATTTTTCGAAGATAATTGATCAGCAATATTTGTAAAAAGCTTTAAAATACAAAGCAATGTATGGCGTTTTTTTCCCAATTGAAGCTTAATTATCTCTGAAAAATGCGTGGTTACCCCCAATTTTCTTTTTGGATACCAAGAAGACTTGCTAAGTGCTACTTTCTCCGCATAGTTTTGAACCGCGCAAAAATATCCCTGTATTAAAAGCACCACCCATAGGAAATCCGAGTATCTCGAGATGCGCAGACCGTATGCGCAGTAACAATAGTAGGTAAGTTGCAACTTCAAAATCGCACGTGTAAACCAGGTGCGATTTTCAGTGCGATTTTCAGTGGGATTTGTCGCCGCGATATCGCAGGGGTTTCAACATGTTTAAAAACTTGTTGCAACTTAAGTGCAACAAAAATTGCATCGAGTTGCTTCGACAAACATCGCCTGTGTAAACGGGCCTTAAAGCTTCCTATTATTTAATAATAGTCTCCATGTGACGCGAAAATATGCTCGGATATTTGTCCGCGGACAAATAGATAACAGATAATGTACAAGGACAAACATCCGAGCATATTTTCGCCCCAAATGGAGACTATCATGTTTATTATCCTTCAAATCTTTTAAGCAACGCGCGCAGTTTTTGAAAATTGGGGTATATTTAACAACTATTCCATGAGCGCGCGTTGGATATGAGATGATAATAGCCAACGAGGCGCGTAGCGCTGAGTTGGCTATAATCATCTCTTATCCAACAAGCGCGAGTGGAACAATTGTGTTATTAAAAAACGCCCCAAAAATATAGAAAACAACAACATCATCAGGACTTGTCAAAACCATTTCCAAGCAGGGAAAAACCTTCGTCGCGTCGCTAGAGTTGTTTGACATCTTGAACAAGCAACTTAAAAGCGATGAAGATAACGCGACTGGTGACGTTCAGCTTTTATGCAGTTTTCATGTAAACGGTGGAGTGGAGAATCTACCTCCCTTACCACTTCGCCATAGAAGCGACCCGAGAAATTGAGTCAAACACGGCCTTCTCCCTTCTTGGATCAACACAGATTCAAAACGCAGCTCTGTTGATTTTTCAGGAATGAACAAAGGACATGGCCTTTTAGATCGCTTTCTCATTTCTGTTCCCAACGCGCGAAAACCCACTCCAGAACAGGAAGAGGAAGCCGCAGAATACCTCGAAGGGCTCCGACTCAAAGACTTTCAGCCAGTCTTTGCATCCGTGCACGCCGCGTACAGAGACATCACCAGATCGTACAGACTGAACGCCGCTGCTGCCGAATTGCACAAGCGCCTCAAGACAGAGCATGTCAGTGCAAAGTCTAAAGAGTGACAAGAGTGGCTCTGGCATTCAATGCCATCGAACACTTCATCGCTTCGTTGTTGAATGACGAACCAACGAACAATCCTTTCGAGCATGTAACGGAATCGTGCTACAAGAAGGCTGTGCGGTACGTGGAATACCTACATGCTCAAAGAGAGATGTTCGCCGACTTCATAAAGAAAATTGTAGAGACCTCCAAGGAGAAACCGCAACCTCAACCAACAGAGCTTGACATAACGGCAGCTATTCTCCGCTTTCCTGGGCGACTGGTCACCTACCAAGCTTTCAAAAAATTCGCCCCGAGATGTCTTAGATCAGTGCAAAAAACAAGAATACCACCACTGTACCCAAAGGCTGCAACAATATGGCCGTGTGGCAGAATTAAGAGTCCCTCGCTGCGCCACAGAAAATGCATGTCTTCATCAAGAAAACAGCAGCAGAAATCATCAGCTGGCCGGCCGATGCTCCATGCTCGCAAGAGCAATACAACGAAAGAATTTCGGAACCACTGAATCCTCTTATTACGGAAAACATTCAAGCAGCGCTAATCAATGCAGGGCACATAACAAACGCGGACCTTGTCTGAACGTTATGGATCATAGTTCGTACAACGACGCAAGAACAAGAACTTTAGGCTGCCTTCCTTTGGGGTGATCTGGATCAGGATCAGTGATCCAAGATCTGTCTGGATCATGGTGCATCAAAGGAACCGGTGAATCCGATGAATCCATGACTAGAGTGGATTCACCGGTTCCTTTGATGCACCATGATCCATACAGATCTTGGATCACTGATCCATATCCGGATCACCCCAAAGGAACGCAGTCTTAGTTATTAAGAAATGCATTTTAATGAGAAGGTGTTGGTTCATTTCTTGAATTCAGACAGCGATAATCAATGCTGGACACATCAGGGGCACCCAACGACAATTTTCGGAAATATATCTGTTCGGAAGACGATTTGAGATCTAGAATTTTCGGAACATTTTTTGTAAAATTTCTTGCTTGCCTGCTTCTCCTAAGATTTTCGAACATCTAAAATATGGTATAATTGCCTATTTTTAACGGATTTTTACCCTGAAAAGGTCACCTATAATTTTCGGGAGCCTTTTTTCTGGCTGAAATTTTCGAAAAGGTAAGTTTTGATCCCTGTAATTTTCGGATCACTAGACTTTCAGCTAGGAAATCCGAACAGATGAAAAACTTTTAGGGGATAAAAATATGCCTATATCTACCGTTTAAATTCCAAAATACTTTCAACAATGCTATGTTTTAGTGGTTTTGAACTATATTCTCGTTGGGTGCCCCTGACACATTACAAACGCGGACCTTGTCTGAACGTTATGGATCATTAATCCTACAACGACGTAAGAACAAGAACTTTACTTATTACGAAATATATTTTAATGAGAAAAGGTTTGTTCATTGCTTGAATTAATGATAGTTGCCACTCTAGTCTTCCACATGTCAATTACTGGTTTAGTTCTCAATAAATGTTATACTGCATTAATCTAGATATCTCCATTAATTTATGAGACGACACAAAAGCATAACAAAACCACTGTTCTTTAATTAATCATTAACGCGACAAGAACGCGCAACACATCGAAAACATTTTATTCCTGATTCCATGAGGCGACAAAAGCGCTCTTGCCTCGTTCTTACAGCACTTAGGCCACTGCCGAGCCGCCGAGCCACTAAATTTATAAATTATATACCTTTCTCGTTATTTAAACACTCAATACGATAATACGACTGGCAAGCCGCCGAGCTGCCGAGCAACTAAATTATGTATCTTCCTCGTTCTTTAAACACTCAACACGACTGGTGATCCCCCGATCCGCCGAGCCACTAAATTATATACCTCTCTCGTTCTTTGAACACTCAATAAGACTGACGAGCCGCCGAGCCGCTTCAGATAAAACGCTTCAAAAAATGGCCCTGTATTCTGTAGTTGCTAATTTTCCTTTGGTTCCACTCTTCCGATCAATATATAACAGTGGCTTCAATTAAGATCAGTCCCAAAATGAGTCAGATTTACAAGTATTGTGTACAAAATAAAGCGTAGCTACCCACCTGTTTGTTACTCCAAACGATCTTAATGACAGCATCTGACAGTAACTACTCAGCTTCAGCGATTCGCCTTGGAGCGAGCAAGAGAGTTGCGGAGTGGTTTGGGTCCCAGTCTCCAACGTGGCCTGTTGGCACGCAACAGTGACGCCATGACGTAGCGGAACTTCCAGTTTACTACTTCCTAAATAAGCTTGCACCCCCGCTTTCAACGTGGTGTTGTGAATAAACAATAACGACACAATAAAAGGCACCTCCTCTCAAGTGAGCATCTATTATTCCTTAATCTTTAATCCCTCTTCAACAACACGAAAAATACCTGAAGTCTTTAGGAGGGGGTGAATAGGTCTACGGATCAGCGGATTTGGCAAAATTTTTAGCCCGGATTCTGGATTCAGAGCGAAATTTTAACGGATCTGCGGATCCTATGATCACAGCGGATCGCGGTTTTATCCCGTTTTTGGGCCCGGATTTTGGATTTTGGTTGTTAAGAGAGCCAGATCGTGGATCTAAACGTTCCCCCAGAAATTTCACTTTCTCTCGTTTATGTGCCGGATGTCATGCAGTGGAGAACATGACTAGAAATAGTGAGGCACTTGAGCTTGACGGTGCCATACGCTTGCTCTTTTTTCTCGTATCTGCAAG
>JAHPZR010035787.1:17500-27695 GCA_019787425.1 Platygyra sinensis
TTCCATGTAATCGTTTACTCTATGCATGACATTTTATTATTATTTTGCACATCCTTAAACTCAAACCAGTACTGTAACATTCTCTCATAAAAGAGTGGTAGCTCTTTGATGTTAAGATCCTTGTTGTTACAGTTACAGGTTGAGAGGAAGGTTAAGCCGTCCCAAGTGTGATGTGGCTTCATTGGGAATAACTGTAAAAACTTCTGTGATCAGGTAAACAAAGTCACCTTTAATTTTATCTGGGACAACAAAATAGCAAAAATTAAAAAAAAAACAATTATTGGCGAACGTAAAAACGGAGGTCTAAATATGATCGACTTTACGTTAATGAACAAAGCCTTAAAGTCCATTTCGATAAAGCGATTTCACCTGAGCAAGAATTCGGCATGGACGGTTTTTAGGGACTGGCAGCACGGATGCGTTGTAAATAAGCTTTGAAAGACCCACAGATTTAACAATGTTAATCTTGTCCAATAGAGTCAGTTTATGCTTTTAACAACGTTTTGTTTAACGTAATCCCAGAAGAATTTGTAAAATTCGCATGTGAAGCCATCAGAGCCCGGACTTTCACCATTGTCCATGTGTTTTAAAGCATGGTAGCACTCCTGTTCGGTTAGCATGCCTTCACATTTTTTAGATTGCTCTTCATTAAGAGGTGTTAACAGGTTATTGTTAAAGAATATATCGAACTTGGAGTCATTGGGATTAATATTTCTAGTAGAGTATAGATTTTTATAAAACATCTTCTCTTCTTCAAGTATGCGAATAATAATAATAATAATATCTGAAGACAGCTTTTACATTAAAAGCTGCAAATTAAAATAAGGTTGGAGAAAGACATGTTTTTCAATGTTTTTATTTTTTATTTATTTATTTTTTTTTGCTTTTTAGTTTAAGCAGTTACTTCCTCTTTATCTGTTACCATGATTTATCACATACCACAAATAAAACCTTTTAAATGGTTTTTGGGTTTATTAAGTCACTGTTCTAAAAAATATCTGTTCTTCTCCATATGAGTTGCCCAATTTTATTTAACACCATTTTCTTCAATGTCCAGTTTTGTTTGACTTAGATTTAATTGTAAAAATTATTTTTGTTCCATTAATGTGCTTTTGAGACTCCATGGGTCTCTTTTTACTTCTCTAGAAAGAATATCACGTGTCAACTCAAAAAAAAAAAAAACAATTGGTAGCCACTTAAAAAATAATTTTTCAAGTTTTGCCTGACTTGGAAAGAAATCCAGAATTTCCATTCCTCAAACAATATTAAAGGTTATATAAAGGCTACGAGTCCACAGCTTCTACGCTCGTAATAGTAGAATGCCAACTTGAGGATCTAGCATAAATGATCACTTATTTTGACTGTTTTTGAATTCGGCAAAAATGCATGTGCATGATTGTCCGTATAGAGTCGTTAACAGTGATCATATGCAAATTTCCTTCGAGGCGAAAACACTTCGTTCATTTTATGATTGTTGTTTTGTTGAAGGAAGTTTGGCGCGGACAAGCATGTCCTTGAGAGATTTTTCCTTCCTGTAAGACACAATCGGTGGCTGATTAAAGATTTCTTTGAGCCTAGCCTGTTGTTAAATCATGTGCCAGTGTTTAATGAGAATCTTTTTAAGATTCGGTGCGGCTGGTTTTAAGTTGTAACAAACAGCCATGTAGTTCTGAAAAGAACTGTATATCAGCTATTAGCGCAACCATTGCATTTGAGAATACCAGTTCATTATACAACAAAGCAAAACACAAAGTTCATCAAATATAAGAATCAGTTATAGGTGTTGAATGATTTTTATACTTCATAAGAAAAGTCTTGGTCATGACAGCCTAAATACCACAAAAAGATCCAAATGGAAGCACAGGATAACCAGACAATCTATAGCTGAATTTTGTAATGCATTGCATTTATGTTAAAGTGCCCATATCATCAAAATTTTTATTTTCCCATCTGATCCTATATTCCATGCAATGAACTTTGGCGAAAAAAAATTTTCAATTTGGATGGAAAGCGATTTTTCTATGAAGTTTTAAAAACTTGAAAATCCTATTTTATTGCGGTCCACCCGTGCCGCTGATCACATCATCAACGTGCTCAGATTTGTGACGTAGATTAAGGAACACGTGACTTCAGGCTTGACTTACCTCGCTTGTTTAACCTCTGTAAATTTAGCTTCGCAGTCTATGCAAAATGCTCCTTTCCAGCATTTGGTATGAACTACTGATTTTAATTTACAGAGGTAAAACAGGCGAAATAAGTCAGCCTGAAGTCACGTGTTCCTTAATCCACGTCACTCATTCCAAACCAGGGGAAGGCTGGTGCGAATGTTGGCCCAAATGGCAGCAAATTTGAATGTTTTAAAACTTCTAAAAAAGATTGCATTTTATCCAAATCGCATTTTTTTTCTTTCGCAAAAGTTCATTGGGTGATATATAGAATCAGATAAGAAAATAAAAATTTTGATGACATGGGCACTTTAATAAAAAGAAACCTTCCTTAAGGACGGTGCCTACTAATTCAAAGGTATTTTTGCGCGGTTCACTGAATACGCGGGAAAAGCAAATCATAACGAGTGCTATTGAAATCCGAAAAGAAAATTGGGGGTTACCACGCATTTTTCGAAGATAATTAATCCGCAATATTTGTAAAAAGCTTTAAAATACAAAGCAATGTATGGCGTTTTTTTCCCAATTGAAGCTTAATTATCTCTGAAAAATGCGTAGTTACCCCCAATTTTCTTTTTGGATACCAAGAGCACTTGCTAAGTTCTACTTTCTCCGCATAGTTTTAAACCGCGCAAAAATATCCCTGTATTATAAGCACCACCCATAGGAAATCCGAGTATCTCGAGATGCGCAGACCGTATGCGCAATAGCAATAGTAGGCACCGTCCTTAAAAAGCTCCTAAAACTGGTGTCATTCTTACAGAAAATGTGATAAGATCACACCAAAACTAAGCTAAAGCAATTTCTGGTTCTTCAAAACTAAAAACAGAAAAAAAGAGAATAATAATTTATTCAGCTATTTATGAAGAAAGTTGAGTGGCCTGTGGATAATGCAGGTTTCTATTTAGGTATTCATAGTAGTTGGTGGAGCTTTCCTGGTCTTTTTCCTTTTCTTCCATACCATCATGGTGTATTTTAAACTTTTTACTCCTCAATGCAGCAGCTATTAAACATCACAATTAGATTTTCCTTCGATACCAAACAGAATCTGAAAGATGTAACCGAGGTCATGCCCCTCTAAATAATGTAAAAATTGGCCCATGTCCATGTGGTTTTCTCGAGTGCCATGAACTTCAAAGAAAAGTTCAACAAACCCGGTAAATTTCCTCTGATCATTAACACTCTTGTCTTCTGTCCCTCTCTCTCGGTGACGGCATGTGATTTTCTTCCAGTTGAGCCGACGTAAACGACTAAAGTACTCTTCGACATTGTACTCATCACCCTCCAAGCAAACAACTCCTGGTTTCCCTGGTAAACAAAAGCCAGTTAGATTATAATCAGAAGCCCATTGAAGAATGTCCTTTCTTTTTGTTTTACTATAAATGTGATGCATGTACAGCCACATTCGCAGGAAAATGGTTCCCTTTTTACTTTTCAGCTCACTGTATTGTGAATTATTTTCTGTTTCAGATGTTGACCTTTCAGTTCGACTTTTTGCAACGTATTGATCACCATTTTCTTGAATCCATTGTATTGCTGGTAGGGTACAAAGTTCCCCACTATCAAGTGCTGAAATATAAGAAACTAAATCATCGTTCAACTCTTTTTGAACGTCTCTGTTTAGACTCTGCGATCTGGCAAAGAACTCTGGTTTGATATTAGGGTAATCCTGAGGAAAATAACATGACAGATCTATCGCCGAATAGCTTTCTGATTCACAGTCTGGGTAAATTGAAAGTGAAAAGTTCAAGCCATTTGGTTTCTCCTCAGTCTTCCCAGAACAAAACTCTTGAATATCTATGAGTACTTCGTCATCTACTTTAAGCTCGTCTTCTTCAGGATACATAGATCGAAGCATTTCAACCTCTGAAAGCTGAAGTCTTAGGTTTTCACGCAAATGATCCGCCACGCTGGTCGCCATCTTTGTGAAAATGATATTTTGAGATAATCTGTGCCAGTTACTTGACGTACCTTTTGATCATATGATACCCAGTCAGGCTCGGACCGATATTTGTCGCAGAAATCTCACAGAACCTGTTGTAGATGTCGTAGAACTCTATAGAAGGAGATTTCCCCTGAAAACTGTTTTGTTTTCCGTAGAAGTGGCTTATCAGTTCTTAGTTGAAATGCTCAGGAAAGCAACAAAGAAAACACGCACGGTGTCAAGAGGCTAACTAGTGGCCCTCAATATCAAACCAAGATGTCCGAAGAAGATGTAAGTCTGACATCATTTCGTCCACTCAGTCCAGACAATTCCAAATCGAGCTTCTCTCTAGCTCGATTTTTCCAGAGAAAACGGCATGGAGCGAGAGTAGAGGTCAAGGTGGATGCGTCGAAGAGCCAACGTCCAGTCAGCCCTTTAGCGAGTCCTCGAAGCTCGCCGCAACTGCGCCCTAAAAGCCCTGAACCACTGCAGCGCTCGTGGTCAGCCTCTCCACTGATTAGCAGGCGGTCCAGCTCACAATCTGGTAGCTCTGTTCCCTCGAGACGTGCTTCTCCTGGTCATCGTAATGTACATGCTGTTCTAGGCCGCCTCAATGCGGCTGCAGACGGACGAGGACAGGTCAGTACCTGTGGGTGAAAAAAATCTGTGGGTAGGGAGTTCCAAGAAATGCTTATTGCCAAATGGCATGGTTGGTTTTGCAAATTGTACAGATCTTGTTAAATTTCAACTTGGGAGCATTTCGCAAATGAAAAGCACCACAGGAAAGTACTGCTCAGTAGCTTATTAAATGCCATAAATAGCAACTAATTATACATGTAACTACTTGCTAGTTTTATCTGCAGACTGAAAAGTGAGAATCACCTTATTAAAGTGGTACTGACGAAAATCGTATCCTTCCAATCGAAGCCCTTTTAAAACATAAACAAGTAGTCTGTATGCGAAGTAAAATGCTGTTTACTGTTCTCAAATATCTCTTTTTGTTCCAGAGATATTGAAGTTTTTAAAATATGCAAATTCACCAAGTGATGACAACATAGTCTCAACCAAATTTTTATCAAATATGATGAAAACAGATATCTCAGCCAATTTGTATCAGAAATGTTTGAATCTTTGCAGTAAGATTCTACTAAATGTGCTCCACAATACGAGCTTAACAGTTTTGTTACCATGGGAACATATATTTCCAAATAGTGCCTGATATGCATTATCCAGCAAGCACATAAATATGTTACCTTGAGTTTGTGGCCTCGTCTAACATTTTTTTGCGCTGAAAATCTCTAACATATTGAAATAAAGTGGGTGGGGACTGGAAAAGAGTGAGTTGCCATGGGAACAGAAAATTTTTATTATAGCTTTAGGTGTGTTTCTTGTAGAACTGTTAGCCTACATGTACCAAGTTTCAATGGTCTGTGCTGCAAATTGGCCAAGATACATGTAGCTCTATTTATATACTTTATATAATATTGGGTTGAGTGTATGACATCATCATTCATCTCATTTGCATATTTTACACATTTTTTAAAACTTAAATACCTCCAGAACTAATGCAGATATTTACAAACAGTTAACACAGGGTGAGATGAAAATGAGAAGATGAGGTTGCCCTTTAGGCAAGCTGTTACTTGAGGTTACTAGCCCGAAGGTCTGAGGAGCTAGCCCAAAATCAAATTGTTTGTAAAGAATAATCAGATTTAGTCAACAACAACAACAACAACAACTCAATTATGCAAAATACAAGTAATGATACCAAGCATAGATCTAAACTAATTTCCTCATAGTATTCTGATTCTTGAATGTGATTTTTGTTTTAACTTTAACCTCAAATTAAACAGATCATGTGTATGTTGTGCACCCCTTGACCGATATATCGACCGATGTATCAGTTGACATATCGGCCGAGTATCGACCGATATGTCGGTCGACATATAGAACGACTCTCGGCCGACATAATGATTGAGATATGTCGGTCGACGTATCGACCGATGTATCAACCGAGATATCGGCCAAGTGATGGTCGACATATCGGCCAACTATCAGCAGATATCTTGGTCGATATAGCGGTCGACACTCGGCCGACACGCTGACCATTGATTGTCGGCGGAATATCGGTCGACTGTCTGTGGTATATCGGCCAAAAGCTTAGACTATCAGATGTTGAAAATGAATACACCTTTTCTATAATGCAGTGCAAGACATACAACTAATTGCAATAACGTTGTCTTAGAAAATTGAAAAAAGCAAAAAGCAAACTGAATAGGAATTAATTGGGACGGAAAACGTGAACAGTTTTGGAAACGATTGCTAAAGACTACCAGGAGTGCCCGCCTTCACTGTCAATGTTGGTGAAAAGTTTATTCATAAGATCAGAAAGGGTGAGATCCAGCTCTAAAGGTAACTACAGGTTAAATTATGTCTGCGACGCAAGCTACAGTCACCAATACGCAAGTAGCGGTGAAGTATCGGCGGAATGTGAGTAGCCTATCAATCATTAACAACATGTCGGCCGAAAATCGGACAACCACTCTCGGTCGACATATCGACCGATGCTTGACTGATATGTCGGTGGATATGTCGACCGACACATCTCGGTCGACATGTCGACCGGCACTCGACCAATCTGTCGGCCGATATATCAGTCGACACTCGGCCAATATGTCGACCGATACATCGGTTGAGTGGCGACTGATATATCAGTTGAGGGGTGCACAAAATACACATGATCCAATTAAACAATGTAACATAAACGACCAGTTTTTACACCTGACCACTATCCTTGCATGCCGAAAGTAAAACGATTATTTTTAGTAAGTAAGTAAGTAAGTAAAGGATTTAATAACGGCGTTTCCACAAAGTGGCTCTTCATCTGTTAGTAACTAAGTACATTATAAAATCAATTTAAACATATTAAATATTTACAATTATAAATTTAAAATAGTAAAATAGTAAAAACATTCCTGACCAGTATATATGCGCTTAAGAACTTAAACGGTGTCTGGAAAGGTCCCCTTTTCTAAAGGAACCTGCAGTCTAATACAGTCTGATGAGCGCAGCTCTCTACGTATAGAGACTGGTTGTAAGTTCAGATATGTTGGCCACTGTTTAAAATAGAGTGCTTTAAAGGTCAACTTCAGTGGATTGCTGCAAGGTTTCACTTAATTTTTCAGGTAAATTTTGCATAGTAATGCATACAGTCAGCAAGGAGGCAGAGAAGATTGGCATCCATCAAAACTTAAGGGTTGTGTCTCGACTTTTTTTGCACTGAAGGTCAGGTGTGATTGATAACCGCTGTAAATTACTCGAGTTGGCACAAGGTCTGCCAACTTTTCTTCAAGCGGGTTTTATCTTGTTTTTTTTAAATTTAACACGAAGTGGACCTTTTTTGTTTTTAATAATGACACTGTCAGTCACTGTCAGTCAACAAATATTGTCATTTCAAAAATATGTTTCGGTCACTTATGTGAGCAGAAAAAGTTTTGACATTATTTATGGACGCAACTAAAATGCTGTGCAAGACATTGTCACCCTACAATATTTTGGGCTCATAACATTATGTGACTGTTCACAGGAAAACATACTTTAACGCTTATCTGTTAAACGGCTAAAAACTAATGGATAACTAACGGATAGTTAACGGCTTTCAAAGTGTTCTAACGCTTTGTGCTAATGTTCTAATGGCTAACAAGTTTTGCCTAACAGCTCGTTAGTACGTTCTAACACTTTGCCCTAACGGTCTAATGGTTTAGTACTTCTGCTTAACGGCTCATAAAGACGATCGGCAACCGTTTAACGGCTGTGAAAAAAATCTAACGGATAACCATGAAAGTGCCCCAATGCTTGCATCTGATCTGCTTGAGCGTTTGCAATTGACACCATTCATACTCTACAGCCAAAGAACAGTTTTATAGATCGTTACTACAGACAAAGGTCAATATCCCCACAAAAATGTAATGCCAACTAGATTCATAGCCGCCAAATAAATTCTGGTCATAGTAAGATGCTAGCAAGCGAAAAAGCCGAATCATGACTAATAAGTTTTGTATCGGCATGAATTCCATAATCACTTCATAACATAATGCGTTGCAACACGATGGTTCATGCTGGACATTTATCAAAATAGTCATAAAAACATCCCTCCGCAACTGTTTTTTGGAATGAACTAATCACGAATGCCTTATTGATTGATTCAGTCATGCCAGACATACTTTATCAGTGAACAGCACACAGTTTTGTAGAATCTCAAGCTAAATTATTAAATGCATACAATGAACCTGGAATTAAGTCACTCATCTTATTCCCTCTTCAACTACATCGCTCTCTGTAATGCGAACGAGACTATCCCTGGCGTTCGCTCCCTTTAATATGACCTAATACCCATTATCATGCATTTGCACTGTAGCTTATGAATTTGAATTCAGGCCGAGACAATTAGCTCACGTCTTCCAATACATAGATTTCTTTACTTTTAACCGTTGCCGGGCCATTCTAACGTATGACAAACAGTTACATTACCGTCTAATGGATGCTATTTTTTTCTAATGGCTCTGTTCTAACGGTGTGATCCTAACGGCTAACGCTTTCACTTTCCCCTCTAACGTTTTGACTTTTACTCCTTACGGTTAGGTGAACGCCTCTAATGTTTACAAGAAAATTTTCTAACAGGTAATTAACGGATGGTTAACGGTTTTGCCCGTCTAACGGATAAGCGCTAAAGTATGTTTTCCTGTGAACGGTCACATCATTTTCTCTCAGGAGCTTTCTGCTACACACTTTTTGGTATAAAAGCTCAATTTATCATCAGAAAAGAGGAACCAACAGTGCTTGCCTGTCAGGCAAGCTACGATAACAAAACGCTAGCCTGACAAGTCATTCCACTAGCCCCGGGCCATCGGACAGCACTTTCGTCTTGCCATGAAACAG
Organism: Platygyra sinensis; assembly: GCA_019787425.1. NCBI lineage: Eukaryota > Metazoa > Cnidaria > Anthozoa > Scleractinia > Merulinidae > Platygyra > Platygyra sinensis. Next base: position 26,528 of record JAHPZR010035787.1, read on the forward strand.
CGTTTTTATCCTTTCATGGAATTCTATGTGATACACCCAAAAAAACCAAGGGGTAATATGTACATTTAGGTCACCCTAAAAACGGAGTTCCTGTATCCCGATTAGGCTATCCCAGGATAAGGTTTAATTTTTATTAGAGTTTTGTGACTTTGCGGTGAGGTTTTCTGTATATTGTGTGGCCTTCTATTTTGAGTTTAATAATCATAAAACCCATTCTCAAAACAAAAGTTGTAAACAAAAAGCGTTTGTAGAGAAGAGACAGTTACTTTAGCCTGCAGAACAGGCATGATTTTTTGCGTATTTCTGGCGAACAGAGGCGAAAGCGAGGTGAGCGCAAAGCGCGAGTTGCGCGCAAGGGGAGGATCGCTAAAAAATCTCGCCTGTCAGCATACCATTGTTCAAGCTCTTCCGCCCCCAGACACACCCTAAATGACCAGCCAATCACAGTGTTAAAAAACAATGGTGATCACGGTGCGTTGTGGGCTGAATCTTACATGTAAAACTTCCATGATTTTATTCTCATCCATAAAATGGAGAAAGTACGTCTTTGGGACTTAAAATAGAAAGGAAAAAGACAAATCAATGTTTAAGTGCCCTCAGAATGGAATATTAGGCAGTGCAGAGGCCTCTCAAACCTTACTGGTGAAGAATTTTTCCTTCAACAGCTTTGAATAACATTACGATCTGTGTGCTTTGAAATCAAGTTTTGATAACGGATCGAGGATTTAAAGCAGCTTCCTGGACTTAAAAAACCAAAATGGTAATGTACAGTATTACAGCTGTACTACGAAGTTGAATTCAACTTTCGGAATGACTTGTACCGGTAAGGCCACGGCCTACATGTATAAAATGACTGGCAAAGTTGTCGGTAAACTCAAGCTTTCGCTTTAGCATGAAGAATGAATTTCATGCTGCCATGCAGCGAAGCAGATCTCTGAGATCTGCAAAATTTTGAACATTTTTAGCTTTTAGATAGGTTTTTCTCCTCATGTTGAATGAAAATTTATTGGTACTGATTCAGAACTTCCTGTCCCGTTTCTTTCCTTTGGTTACCTTTATTTGGGAATTTAAGGTTTTAAATTGAACAGTATTTTGTACGCTTAATTTCTGAATATTAATTAATTTACGGCAACATCCGCTGTTTGTTTGTTTTTGATTCTTATTCAGC
>JAHPZR010035788.1:0-10000 GCA_019787425.1 Platygyra sinensis
TGACCTGACTCTCTGTTATTAAGTAGTTAGAAATAGATTAAATTATATTAAATTTAATTTGATGTTTAAGGTATACCTATTTTGTTATCTTCTGCAGAAGAAGCACTGTGTGCTGAAGGCTGTCCATCCTTCACCTTTGTCTGCCCACCGTGGCTTCCTGGGCTGCAAGCACTTTTCACAAGCCAATGAGTATTTAAAGAAAGCTGGCAAGAAACCTATTGATTGGTGCAATCTTCCTGCTGATGAAAACCAGGCTTGCTATAATTGACATGTTCTGTCTTCATTTACATGTACATTACTAAGAATTGTTCCTGTCGTAAATTATAGCTGAATACGGTTAGTTGTCAAAAGTTACAATCTAACTGCTTTGTAAGCACATTTTGTTTTCTGTTGTTACAAAATATACAGTTGTGTATGCTTTTGACAGCTTTTCAGATTTAATTTTAGCTTAAAGCCATCGCTACAATGAGCAAAGTTGGTGGCTTGTTCCCAGTCTTATCAATTTTAGCCATGGGTGGTAGAAATTAGTTTTGCACATCTTGCTGCTAAAGTTTTAGCTTGTTTATGGTGCTCAATATATGTAAATTAAGAGGAAATCAGATCTATAGATGTAATTATAGAATTGTCAATAGACTATTATTATTCTAAATATGTAGTCATTCACAAACTATATGAGATATTACGAGACAGAACATTCTAACATTATAAACTGGTGAGAATTAAAACTTCTCATTCATTCCATCCCAGATGGAAAGCGCTCAAGTTGTTACTTCAAGTTGTTACTGTTCAAAAACTGTACATCAGTCCCTCAAATTTGATCAATAAATGTTATCAATAAAATCTTCTCTTGGCCATATTCATCTTACAAATAAAACTTTTCCACCTTGTTTGCACCCTTTTATAAACTACCAGCTTGGGTATCATCCTCATCATCATCACCACAGTCTCTCCTGTTGCTGACACTACTATTAAAAAAGCACAGAGCTCCAGATAAGATTCTAAGGCAGGGGTCAAAAAGGAATTTCAACCAGGTCCCTTCCCAGCACTGTTCCCACCATATCAAATCATGATTTTTCAACATTCTTTTAATTTGTCAGATCATCTAGCTGACCTTGTGGATATTTGATCTGAGATCCCTCACTTACGCTTATATGAAGAACTAAAGCAGCAGTTGTAGCAGTTGAAAAAGACTCGAGTGACCTTATGACGATTGCTCTAAAATGACAAAAACCCAAATGTGTAGTTTTGAAAAATGTCCATACCTACTGCACGGAAGGGATTTTTACTAGGAAACACCGCCCACCCTCCCTCACTCCTCTGCATATTCTACCAGCTTCATGGTCTTACAGAAACCCCAGGAAATTCCAATACCTTCCCTGAGAGATGTATGGATATATTTTATGGAACTGCACAATATGAAGACATGATTGATCGCAGTTATATAACCAACTTTTTAAGGAAGTTTTGAAATTCAAGCCTGCGATACCAGTGGAGTGGCCATTGGCCTCCTGAAATAACGAAACACTTACCTAGTTCAGAGCTCTCAAAGTCTCACGCATTGAGCGTGAGACTCACGCAAACAAATTCAATCTTACGCTCTCACGCGGAAACTATTATTTCTCGCGCATTTGAGATTCCTTGCTCCTTTAGTGAAGTTCCTTCATAATAAACTATGTTTTATGATATAATTTTTAGGCATTGTTTGGTTTGTACTCGCTTGTACTCGCTTTTTTCTTGTGCAGAGCCATCGAAAAGAAAATTCTGGGATCTAAATACCGGTACTTACTTTTAAAGCATGACATTTCTGCTCAGAACGAAGGAAAACACGTCTTGGCTACCATTTTTCAAAATTTTCTGGCGAGCATGCCCCCAGACCCCCCTAGTGGAGTGACGCCTGCGGCGTCACAAAACGGCTGAGCCGTTGCAGATCTCACTCTTTGCCAACAAATCAACTTGAGAGCTCTGCTAGTTGGTGTTTAAAAAACGAGCTGCTTAAGTGTTGTTAAATGCTTTCCATAGATTTAATTTTACGGAACGTGCAGATTTTGGAGTGTCAAACATCGCCAAAATTTCCTTCGAATGCTGTCCAGTGACTGTCTACAACTCCAGGGGGGTTCTCTAGTGGGAGAAGCGTAGGGAAACTGGGTACTACTTCCTCCTTCCAATCAAACGCCTGTCGACGCCTGTCACATTTGGTTCCCCCTTTCGGCTTTCATGTGTAGATTTGCGTTGTTTAGTTTTATTTTGTAATAGATGGTTCCCACGGACGAGGAGGATAATGCACCGCTCATAAGAAATGATGTTGAAGGTAATTTTCTTCTCTTTTTCAAATATTTAACCTTAATATTACCATCACAGCGCTCTTGTAAACTGACTCCGTAAACTGACTCCTGTGAAAAAGACTATAAAGTGAAATGTGGTGAAAAGGTTAATTAAGATTAATTAGTTGACTGTTCACCGATTGACCGACTTAGTGGCGAAATGACTATAAACGGAATATTCACTGTATTTGGTTTATAGGTCCTCACGGCTCACCCCAGAAAAACCCTATCTAACCTATAACCACTTTCCTAGTGAAAAGCCTAGCCTTGCTTCAAGGATCTTACATGATTTTTAAGAGCTGTTGTCATATTCATTTGTTACCTGCTTAACACAACAAAAGAAGGAAGTTTCTCTTACTTGTGTGACTGCAACAAGGTTGAGTTAAGACTAAAAGTAAAGAAAGAGTAAGAAATACATGGAGTAAGTGGTAAGTGGAATGCCATGGGCTGGCATGTAGGTTAAAAGGGGTTTGAAATGTAAGGCAAGTGGTCTGTGATTAGTTTGTCAACTGAAGAGACACAAACAAGCTGCTCTGATAACCAGTTATTATACACAAACAAAAACATCTAAGCTGTTAAAGTGCCCATATCATCAAATTTTTTTATTTTTTTTATCTGATTCTATATATCACCCAATGAACTTCTGCGAAAGAAAAATGCGATTTAGATAAAATGCAATCTTTTTAGAAATTTTAAAAACGTTCAAATTTGCCACCATTTTGGTCCACCATTTGCACCAGTCTTCCCCAGGTTTGAAATAAGTTGTGACGTAGATTAAGGAACACATGGCTTCAGGCTGACTTATTTCGCTTGTTTTACCTCTGTAAATTAAACTTAGTAGTTCATACCAAATGCTGGAAAGGAGCATTTTGCATAGACTGCGAAGCTAATCTAGGTCACAAATCTGAGCATGTTGATGATGTGATCAGCGGCACGGGTAGACCGCAATAAAATAGGATTTTCAGGTTTTTAAAACTTCATAGGAAAATTGCTTTTTATCCAAATCGAAAAGTTTTTTCGCCAAAGTTCATTGTATGGAATATAGAATCACATGGGAAAATAAAAAAATTTGACGATATGGGCACTTTAAATCCAAATAAGCAAGAGCATTTCAGTGAATTTATTACCTTTATTTTGCTATCCAGACTTTCCAGACACCCAACCTAAAATTAAGTTTTCTCTGTGTTCTGTTGATATCCTCATGTAATTGTGTCAGTTGCATACTTTAGTAAATTGTAGCAACTAGGGCCCAGCTGTTCAAAACTCCGATTAAGCCTAATCGTCAATTAAAACCACTAACACCGGATTAGCTAATCAGAGGAATTGAGAACGTTCTTCAAAGCCCGATTAGATGGCAGATTAGTTAATCGCTGATTAACGGTTAGTGTCTGGTGTAAAAACCACTTATATCATCTTGCCAATCGACAATTAATATCCCATAATGCAATTTCCCATTAGTAAACACTGTGATCGTCTCCAATATGGTGTCTGTGTTATAGACTGCCGGTAAAATGGTGGACTTGTCTACTCCAGTTGTATCACCAACAACTTGCAATAAGCCACCACTCGCATAAAATTGTAATGCTATCAGCACTTGGTCGATTGGTTTCAGAGCATAAGAACAATTCATTTTCCTCTGTAGATCCACCCCTATGAGGTTTGTATTGTATTCGATTGCCAAATCTGTAGCGAGTGCGAAGCTTTTGATTGCTGTAAATTAGTATTCTATCATTATATCGATAAAATCATGCCCATTCTTGTCTCACGCAAGTAAGGCCAAACAACAAGTCATCCATTTTACTTCAATATTGATCGGCTGATTAGCAATTTAATCTTCCGTCGGAGGTGTATTAAATTTAACCCGCTGATTAGAGTCAGGTTAGCGTTATCGGGCTTTGAGCAACGCAATCTAATCACAGATAAAATTTTAATCGCAGAGTAGCATACTTAATTATCAGGGATTAGCGCTAATCGGGGTTTTGAACAACCAGGCCCTGAATATTGTGACTCTTGGTAGCAAATTCTAATTGAATGTTAAGGAGGCAGAAGGTGGGGCATGACCTTACTGTCCAGTTGATGTTAAAGTGAGAATAGTGAAATAAGTGAATATATTGGCAGCTCCTTAATAACAAATACCTACATGTACAGGATCTTTCAAGGCCATATTAATTAATAAAAGATCTGCAAAAGATCCTGAAAAGATTCTTAAATTAAAAGACATTGTAACAGATTTTCAGGGATCCTTTAACATCTTCAGAGATACTAATGAGATCTTTGAGCAAACTCTTAGAAGATCCTTATAGGGCTTGAAGATCCTTACAGTCTTTCCCGTAAAACTGTGAACACCAGAGAAAATTTCTGGAATGTTTATTGTTTCGCGACCAATCAGAAGCAAGATGAAACCGCAGAAGATAATTACCAAACCGCAGCATGGATTAGTCGTGACTTGATTCGAAACAACAAGCAGGCTTTTTCTTTCACGACACATTTTCAATTTTACCGTTTTCAAATAATGAAATTGTTCTTTTTGTATTTCAGCTCATTTATTTGCAAAGAATAGATATGAATGATAATTGTTTAGTGACATATTATGGGAAAGCGATGTTGAATCTAGTAGATAGGATCAGAAAAGGCTAGGTAGCGCTTCTGAGAGAAAAAAACAAACCAATCAGAAGCAGGGCTGACCGGTGTGCTTCACGTGCAGTTCAAAGGGTCATGCTAGTTGGCTGTGATTGGTGATTTTTGATCTGTATTTTTTTGTAGCTGAGAAGCCTTCATCCGAAAAATTGTACCATTGTAAATTTTGACAATTTACACTCGCTTCTAGGTCTATTCCAAATTCGATACTTTGGTTTTTGAAAGTTAGTCGTGGAAGAAAAGCCAGTTCGTTGGAAGAAAAAGCCAGCTCGATGTTTCGAATCAAGTTGTGGCAGTTATCTTTTGCGGTTTCATCTCGCTTCTGATTGGTCGCAAAACAATAAACATTCCAGGAATTTTCTCTGGTGTTCATGGTTTTACGGGAAAGACTGTAAGGATCAGCTTGGCTGAAAATTGTATAATAATGTAAAAATCCTAGTTCTGTATACCAAGTAAGTGAATTAAGATCCCCAATAAGACTGTCATGTAGACACTGAAGAATCTTTAAAACATTTTTTCATCAGGGTACCCTAAACATACCTGAGACAAGTTATTGTTAGTAGTTTGTACCTCCAAGAGACAGATAAAATCAGTGGATTGTGATCATTGAAATATTGCATTGATTCACAGCTTGGTTTTGCTTTTTGCTTTTGGAAAAAAAATACCTTTTAATGATGACCTTTTTAAAGTATCTATGAAAGTCTCAATTTGTGGTCACTAGTTAGGCTAAAATATTTCATTGCAAAACTATTAATTAGTATCTAGTTTTTGTCAGATGTGCTCTAGTGCTGTTACCAAAAATCATGTACAATCATGTATGTGATATTTCTGAAACTGATAAACTACAACACTATTGTTTACTAAGAGTGTTTTACCAGAAAATTTGTTTTGGCACTAATGAAATTTATTGTCTGTTGAGTGTTAGACATGCCAAGGCAGCCTTAGTAATGTATCTTGCTGTGAAATTTACAGTTTTTTTTTTTGATATTATGGGTTTTTTTTTCAGGCAGGAATTCTACTTGCTATGTACGAGATTGGGTAGGCTACATTGTATCATTATGTTTGATCCTGTTTGGAATTGTCTCTATCACAGTAATCAATGTCTATAAGGAGAAGATCAAAGATGAGGTATATGGCATAATTTTAGCTTTTCAGTGGTCTGTTATCTGGAGCAGAAACCTATGTATTCTAAATGGTAGAGAAAAAATAAAAAGGGAAGATATACATGTAAATAGTGAGTGGTACACTGGTAAAACCAAAACTTATTCCAGTTTCTGTTACATCATGAAGCAATGTAGATGGATGGGATGCTAGTTCATGTAGGGTTACCCCCCAGCATTAAATTTGCAGTTACCCATTCATACAACTGGATGGAGAGAGCCACTGTGAGAGTTAAGTTTCTTGTAGAATGTCCCAGACTGCTAGATCCAGAGACAAACACACTAACCATGAGGCCACCTCCCTTTAAGGAATGGTAGTGAAATACAACTAGTCAAGAACTATATGCATCTAAAGATTGAGCATAATATTTTTTCGAACCTGGCCTTCCTCAGCCCCTAAACCAAGGGGTTGAGAGTCAAATAGCCCCTGTATACCTCACAAACACTGACAAGTATATACAATCAGGTGTAACTACATTCTACATCCTTGGCCGTGACATGGCCTCAGTCAGTAGTGATGGACATGGCTTGTCACAATTACGTTTATGCTGAGATATAAATGCTCTTTCAGAATTTACTGTTCAGAGGCATGCACTGTGGCAATGAGTTATTGGAATCAGTACAATTAAAGACTAGCTGTTAAATGTAGTTGAAAATCACTAGAAGATAATTATTGGGTTGCAGGATTAAAAAAGGAATGAATAATTCCCTGGTCATTGAATGATTTGTTTTATTTCATCTTAGTATGGAGTTGTACTGGATGCAGGATCAACCCATACCAGTATGTTTGTCTACAAGTGGACAGTCAGTGATGTTGTAAAGGGCACAGCACTTGTCAAACAAATTGGAGACTGTACAGTTAAGGATAAAGGTGAATCAACGTGGATCCCAATTTGCAGTAAACATATAGTGAATTTTAAATCTTTTTAAGGGATGTGCAGAAAACTATGTTCAATTTCCATGTACATGTACACCAACAGCACTTTATTAAAGTGCATTGGGACAGAGAGATGACTCTTGATTCACAAATTAATAAACATTTAGAATGTGCCTCTCTGATCCAACAAGAAGAATTGGCAGTAACATTTCATTTGCGCACTCATTTGCCATGACTTTGCAACAAAATACATTAAAACAAATCACATGGCCAAACAAACCATTCAGCAAGTATGTTATAAGTTTAAGTGAACATATTATAATAATAAATTTTACATAATGAAAGGTTTAGAAAAATAAGATTACAGTTGCAGGTTTACAGATTTGAAAAGATCTCAGCCAGTAGTCCTTGCTAAAATAAGTTTGATTATTAGTTTTAAACCTATTGAACAGGATGTTTTTGTAAGATCGCTTAGAATGATTTCCGTTGCATAGTATGAAATCTTTAGATAATGATTGTGTTTTTTTCTGTATTTGATTTTAATTAATACTATATAATTACTGTACAGTTCCAGACGATATCTATACCCTCTCACCAAAGTAAATAATTGGAAATTCCAGTATGAAAACTTGAACATATGTTGTAGATGGTAAGGTGAAAGGAATTTCAAGCTATGTAGCTGATCCCGAGCAGGCTGGACAGTCACTGCAGAGCTGTATAAAAAGCAAAGCCAAGAAGATTATTCCTTCATACCTAAAGGACAAGTCTCCAATTTACCTTGGTGCTACTGCAGGGATGAGGCTGCTCAAGTAAGAACTAACAAGATTTATTATTCACAAAAGCAGCAGTTGTCAAAGTCCTCTTCTGAAAATTCTCAAAGGTTATGAAGAGTTTTGCCATTGGGAATAAACTTGGGGGCAAATTTGAAACTGGGGTGCCTTGTTAATGGAGTTACAGTCAAAGCTCTTTGTAACAGCCATCTTGCAATTGGGAACAAAGGAAAATGGCTTTTATAGAGACATGGTCAAAATCGGAAGGTAGGGGTGTGAAATGACACATGTATCTTTATTTTCGGGTGTTGCAGCATTTTTCATTTTTTAAGTTCTTATTGTAGCATATGAATACATAAGAAAATCAAAATTTACCAATGAAACAGAATTCAAACAGAAATAAAGTGCAATATGGTGCATTATGACCAAGTTTTATGACCTATAATTCACATTTATTTTATAAATATTAGGGTTTTTGTACACTATTCATCAATCGTTGATTAACTGGCCATAATATTGAGAAGTTACAGTATTTTGGCAGTTGTGACACCCTTTAGTGACCATTATGAAGAGAAGGGCATGCAAATATGGATGTTCGACTGTAATCATGTGACTGTTTTTATAATAATTATTGCTTTCAACAAAACCAATTTGCATTATTTAATTAATACTGACTGCAAAAAATTCACTATAATTTTTCAGGGAGACAAATCCTGCTGCAGCAGATCATATCCTAGAATCTGTGCGGCGAACACTGTCAAGCTCACCTTTCATGTTTAAAGATGACTACGCTCGTATAATAAGTGGTGAAGAAGAAGGTCTCTCATCTTGGATAACTGTAAACTACTTAAATGGTGCTTTAAAGGATTTACAGGTATGTCATCGTGTTTATGATTAGTTAACGATGTGCATATAACAATAACATATGATATGCCTTCTTGTAACCTATATCCCGGGAAATAATAAGATGGCTATTAGAAAGTGGAATGTGGCGATTCCAAGAGCTACCCTTGTGAACCCTCTGTGATGGGAAGTCAGTGAATTTTTACCTTTTAGACCTTTTGTAGTATATTTGCTTATGTACTCTAATAACAGGACCTCCCTTGATACCAGTTTTTATTATGCTGATTGGATTCTCCTGTATAATTATTATAAAATTATTATCATTATCATTATAATTATTATAACAAATCTATAACAAAAGTTTCAATCGTGATTGGTTCTCTCTCTGTTTCTCCTCATAAATGGTGAACTCTCCTTGTATCCCTTTTTTTCTTTTTATCCTTCCTACCTTCCTTTCTTTGCTGTGGAAATTTTTGAAAATAATGTTTTGACAAATTATCTTGCTTCAAGTTTTAAACATGCCCATGCTGTATTTATTTTAGGAAACAAGTCAAAAAGATGGTGTTTTGGTCAGTCAAAAACTGGTTGGTGCTCTGGACATGGGAGGTGCATCTACACAAATGACATTTGTTCCATCTAAACCTCCTCCACATTCCAGTAAACTGAAGTTGTATGGAAATGAATTTCAGCTGTACACACACAGCTACTTGTGTTATGGCAAAAGAGAAGCAGAGAGGAGATACTTAGCAAAGCTTGTTGAGGTTGGAAAATGAGTTTGTATGGCATTTAACTTTTCAAATCTTTGCTTTCTTTTGAGTACAAGAAAGCTTCAGAGTTTCAGTCCCATAAGGCGAGTATATTAGTTAACGTTTGTGAGAGAATGGTCAAGTCAGAACCACACCATGTACTTCTCTGGTAAAGAATTTTAAAGAATTTTTTCTTGTTGCGAACAGATAAGACCAGAACATGTTTGCAATGAAGATCAGGATTTAATAGAGAGAGATGGTGCCAATTTCATCCTTGAAAAGATATTTATCCTGCAGAAATAAACAGTTCCGTTCTCTCTTACTGTGCACTCTTTTCCATTCCCAGCAAGACAAACGTCTGAGATTTGAAACAAAACATCCAATGTGATGCCATAGCACTAAACAGATTCATTCAATGTTTGTGATTGGTTATTACTTGCTTTAGAGGGGTTTTTATTTTAATTTGAATGTCGCAAAACCAAAACCAAAGTTGTCACTTTAGCAAATTATAATGAACCTATCAAATCTCAAAGTAAATACATGAAGGTAACGCTGAGCGAGTCACGATTTGTTTTGGTTTTACTTCTGATTGGATGAAAAAGTGGCGCGGGTTTTTTAAACCAATCATGTAGGGTAGCAATGAATA
>JAHPZR010035788.1:17500-27630 GCA_019787425.1 Platygyra sinensis
GTAAACAAATATCTTCGCTATAGACTGCGGTAAATTTATACTAATACTTGATAGCCACACTTGGCACTGCGTGCCTTGTTTACTATCTACTAGCTCATATCCGACGCGCACTTGTGGAATAGTCTAATTGTTCAATAAATAGATGTCTCTGATTGGTTGTCACAGAGCGGTTTTCACTTGAAGGTCGAACAGTACATTGGTTTTATTCATTGCTACCCTACATGATTGGTTTAAAAAACCCGCGCCACTTTTTCATCCAATCAGAAGTAAAACCAAAACAAATCGTGACTCGCTCAGCGTTACCTTCATGTATTTACTTTGAGATTTGATAGGTTCATTATAATTTGCTAAAGTGACAACTTTGGTTTTGGTTTTGCGACATTCAAATTAAAATAAAAACCCCTCTAAAGCAAGTAATAACCAATCACAAACATTGAATGAATCTGTTTAGTGCTATGGCATCACATTGGATGTTTTGTTTCAAATCTCAGACGTTTGTCTTGCTGGGAATGGAAAAGAGTGCACAGTAAGAGAGAACGGAACTGTTTATTTCTGCAGGATAAATATCTTTTCAAGGATGAAATTGGCACCATCTCTCTCTATTAAATCCTGATCTTCATTGCAAACATGTTCTGGTCTTATCTGTTCGCAACAAGAAAAAATTCTTTAAAATTCTTTACCAGAGAAGTACATGGTGTGGTTCTGACTTGACCATTCTCTCACAAACGTTAACTAATATACTCGCCTTATGGGACTGAAACTCTGAAGCTTTCTTGTACTCAAAAGAAAGCAAAGATTTGAAAAGTTAAATGCCATACAAACTCATTTTCCAACCTCAACAAGCTTTGCTAAGTATCTCCTCTCTGCTTCTCTTTTGCCATAACACAAGTAGCTGTGTGTGTACAGCTGAAATTCATTTCCATACAACTTCAGTTTACTGGAATGTGGAGGAGGTTTAGATGGAACAAATGTCATTTGTGTAGATGCACCTCCCATGTCCAGAGCACCAACCAGTTTTTGACTGACCAAAACACCATCTTTTTGACTTGTTTCCTAAAATAAATACAGCATGGGCATGTTTAAAACTTGAAGCAAGATAATTTGTCAAAACATTATTTTCAAAAATTTCCACAGCAAAGAAAGGAAGGTAGGAAGGATAAAAAGAAAAAAAGGGATACAAGGAGAGTTCACCATTTATGAGGAGAAACAGAGAGAGAACCAATCACGATTGAAACTTTTGTTATAGATTTGTTATAATAATTATAATGATAATGATAATAATTTTATAATAATTATACAGGAGAATCCAATCAGCATAATAAAAACTGGTATCAAGGGAGGTCCTGTTATTAGAGTACATAAGCAAATATACTACAAAAGGTCTAAAAGGTAAAAATTCACTGACTTCCCATCACAGAGGGTTCACAAGGGTAGCTCTTGGAATCGCCACATTCCACTTTCTAATAGCCATCTTATTATTTCCCGGGATATAGGTTACAAGAAGGCATATCATATGTTATTGTTATATGCACATCGTTAACTAATCATAAACACGATGACATACCTGTAAATCCTTTAAAGCACCATTTAAGTAGTTTACAGTTATCCAAGATGAGAGACCTTCTTCTTCACCACTTATTATACGAGCGTAGTCATCTTTAAACATGAAAGGTGAGCTTGACAGTGTTCGCCGCACAGATTCTAGGATATGATCTGCTGCAGCAGGATTTGTCTCCCTGAAAAATTATAGTGAATTTTTTGCAGTCAGTATTAATTAAATAATGCAAATTGGTTTTGTTGAAAGCAATAATTATTATAAAAACAGTCACATGATTACAGTCGAACATCCATATTTGCATGCCCTTCTCTTCATAATGGTCACTAAAGGGTGTCACAACTGCCAAAATACTGTAACTTCTCAATATTATGGCCAGTTAATCAACGATTGATGAATAGTGTACAAAAACCCTAATATTTATAAAATAAATGTGAATTATAGGTCATAAAACTTGGTCATAATGCACCATATTGCACTTTATTTCTGTTTGAATTCTGTTTCATTGGTAAATTTTGATTTTCTTATGTATTCATATGCTACAATAAGAACTTAAAAAATGAAAAATGCTGCAACACCCGAAAATAAAGATACATGTGTCATTTCACACCCCTACCTTCCGATTTTGACCATGTCTCTATAAAAGCCATTTTTCCTTTGTTCCCAATTGCAAGATGGCTGTTACAAAGAGCTTTGACTGTAACTCCATTAACAAGGCACCCCAGTTTCAAATTTGCCCCCAAGTTTATTCCCAATGGCAAAACTCTTCATAACCTTTTGAGAATTTTCAGAAGAGGACTTTGACAACTGCTGCTTTTGTGAATAATAAATCTTGTTAGTTCTTACTTGAGCAGCCTCATCCCTGCAGTAGCACCAAGGTAAATTGGAGACTTGTCCTTTAGGTATGAAGGAATAATCTTCTTGGCTTTGCTTTTTATACAGCTCTGCAGTGACTGTCCAGCCTGCTCGGGATCAGCTACATAGCTTGAAATTCCTTTCACCTTACCATCTACAACATATGTTCAAGTTTTCATACTGGAATTTCCAATTATTTACTTTGGTGAGAGGGTATAGATATCGTCTGGAACTGTACAGTAATTATATAGTATTAATTAAAATCAAATACAGAAAAAAACACAATCATTATCTAAAGATTTCATACTATGCAACGGAAATCATTCTAAGCGATCTTACAAAAACATCCTGTTCAATAGGTTTAAAACTAATAATCAAACTTATTTTAGCAAGGACTACTGGCTGAGATCTTTTCAAATCTGTAAACCTGCAACTGTAATCTTATTTTTCTAAACCTTTCATTATGTAAAATTTATTATTATAATATGTTCACTTAAACTTATAACATACTTGCTGAATGGTTTGTTTGGCCATGTGATTTGTTTTAATGTATTTTGTTGCAAAGTCATGGCAAATGAGTGCGCAAATGAAATGTTACTGCCAATTCTTCTTGTTGGATCAGAGAGGCACATTCTAAATGTTTATTAATTTGTGAATCAAGAGTCATCTCTCTGTCCCAATGCACTTTAATAAAGTGCTGTTGGTGTACATGTACATGGAAATTGAACATAGTTTTCTGCACATCCCTTAAAAAGATTTAAAATTCACTATATGTTTACTGCAAATTGGGATCCACGTTGATTCACCTTTATCCTTAACTGTACAGTCTCCAATTTGTTTGACAAGTGCTGTGCCCTTTACAACATCACTGACTGTCCACTTGTAGACAAACATACTGGTATGGGTTGATCCTGCATCCAGTACAACTCCATACTAAGATGAAATAAAACAAATCATTCAATGACCAGGGAATTATTCATTCCTTTTTTAATCCTGCAACCCAATAATTATCTTCTAGTGATTTTCAACTACATTTAACAGCTAGTCTTTAATTGTACTGATTCCAATAACTCATTGCCACAGTGCATGCCTCTGAACAGTAAATTCTGAAAGAGCATTTATATCTCAGCATAAACGTAATTGTGACAAGCCATGTCCATCACTACTGACTGAGGCCATGTCACGGCCAAGGATGTAGAATGTAGTTACACCTGATTGTATATACTTGTCAGTGTTTGTGAGGTATACAGGGGCTATTTGACTCTCAACCCCTTGGTTTAGGGGCTGAGGAAGGCCAGGTTCGAAAAAATATTATGCTCAATCTTTAGATGCATATAGTTCTTGACTAGTTGTATTTCACTACCATTCCTTAAAGGGAGGTGGCCTCATGGTTAGTGTGTTTGTCTCTGGATCTAGCAGTCTGGGACATTCTACAAGAAACTTAACTCTCACAGTGGCTCTCTCCATCCAGTTGTATGAATGGGTAACTGCAAATTTAATGCTGGGGGGTAACCCTACATGAACTAGCATCCCATCCATCTACATTGCTTCATGATGTAACAGAAACTGGAATAAGTTTTGGTTTTACCAGTGTACCACTCACTATTTACATGTATATCTTCCCTTTTTATTTTTTCTCTACCATTTAGAATACATAGGTTTCTGCTCCAGATAACAGACCACTGAAAAGCTAAAATTATGCCATATACCTCATCTTTGATCTTCTCCTTATAGACATTGATTACTGTGATAGAGACAATTCCAAACAGGATCAAACATAATGATACAATGTAGCCTACCCAATCTCGTACATAGCAAGTAGAATTCCTGCCTGAAAAAAAAACCCATAATATCAAAAAAAAAAACTGTAAATTTCACAGCAAGATACATTACTAAGGCTGCCTTGGCATGTCTAACACTCAACAGACAATAAATTTCATTAGTGCCAAAACAAATTTTCTGGTAAAACACTCTTAGTAAACAATAGTGTTGTAGTTTATCAGTTTCAGAAATATCACATACATGATTGTACATGATTTTTGGTAACAGCACTAGAGCACATCTGACAAAAACTAGATACTAATTAATAGTTTTGCAATGAAATATTTTAGCCTAACTAGTGACCACAAATTGAGACTTTCATAGATACTTTAAAAAGGTCATCATTAAAAGGTATTTTTTTTCCAAAAGCAAAAAGCAAAACCAAGCTGTGAATCAATGCAATATTTCAATGATCACAATCCACTGATTTTATCTGTCTCTTGGAGGTACAAACTACTAACAATAACTTGTCTCAGGTATGTTTAGGGTACCCTGATGAAAAAATGTTTTAAAGATTCTTCAGTGTCTACATGACAGTCTTATTGGGGATCTTAATTCACTTACTTGGTATACAGAACTAGGATTTTTACATTATTATACAATTTTCAGCCAAGCTGATCCTTACAGTCTTTCCCGTAAAACCATGAACACCAGAGAAAATTCCTGGAATGTTTATTGTTTTGCGACCAATCAGAAGCGAGATGAAACCGCAAAAGATAACTGCCACAACTTGATTCGAAACATCGAGCTGGCTTTTTCTTCCAACGAACTGGCTTTTCTTCCACGACTAACTTTCAAAAACCAAAGTATCGAATTTGGAATAGACCTAGAAGCGAGTGTAAATTGTCAAAATTTACAATGGTACAATTTTTCGGATGAAGGCTTCTCAGCTACAAAAAAATACAGATCAAAAATCACCAATCACAGCCAACTAGCATGACCCTTTGAACTGCACGTGAAGCACACCGGTCAGCCCTGCTTCTGATTGGTTTGTTTTTTTCTCTCAGAAGCGCTACCTAGCCTTTTCTGATCCTATCTACTAGATTCAACATCGCTTTCCCATAATATGTCACTAAACAATTATCATTCATATCTATTCTTTGCAAATAAATGAGCTGAAATACAAAAAGAACAATTTCATTATTTGAAAACGGTAAAATTGAAAATGTGTCGTGAAAGAAAAAGCCTGCTTGTTGTTTCGAATCAAGTCACGACTAATCCATGCTGCGGTTTGGTAATTATCTTCTGCGGTTTCATCTTGCTTCTGATTGGTCGCGAAACAATAAACATTCCAGAAATTTTCTCTGGTGTTCACAGTTTTACGGGAAAGACTGTAAGGATCTTCAAGCCCTATAAGGATCTTCTAAGAGTTTGCTCAAAGATCTCATTAGTATCTCTGAAGATGTTAAAGGATCCCTGAAAATCTGTTACAATGTCTTTTAATTTAAGAATCTTTTCAGGATCTTTTGCAGATCTTTTATTAATTAATATGGCCTTGAAAGATCCTGTACATGTAGGTATTTGTTATTAAGGAGCTGCCAATATATTCACTTATTTCACTATTCTCACTTTAACATCAACTGGACAGTAAGGTCATGCCCCACCTTCTGCCTCCTTAACATTCAATTAGAATTTGCTACCAAGAGTCACAATATTCAGGGCCTGGTTGTTCAAAACCCCGATTAGCGCTAATCCCTGATAATTAAGTATGCTACTCTGCGATTAAAATTTTATCTGTGATTAGATTGCGTTGCTCAAAGCCCGATAACGCTAACCTGACTCTAATCAGCGGGTTAAATTTAATACACCTCCGACGGAAGATTAAATTGCTAATCAGCCGATCAATATTGAAGTAAAATGGATGACTTGTTGTTTGGCCTTACTTGCGTGAGACAAGAATGGGCATGATTTTATCGATATAATGATAGAATACTAATTTACAGCAATCAAAAGCTTCGCACTCGCTACAGATTTGGCAATCGAATACAATACAAACCTCATAGGGGTGGATCTACAGAGGAAAATGAATTGTTCTTATGCTCTGAAACCAATCGACCAAGTGCTGATAGCATTACAATTTTATGCGAGTGGTGGCTTATTGCAAGTTGTTGGTGATACAACTGGAGTAGACAAGTCCACCATTTTACCGGCAGTCTATAACACAGACACCATATTGGAGACGATCACAGTGTTTACTAATGGGAAATTGCATTATGGGATATTAATTGTCGATTGGCAAGATGATATAAGTGGTTTTTACACCAGACACTAACCGTTAATCAGCGATTAACTAATCTGCCATCTAATCGGGCTTTGAAGAACGTTCTCAATTCCTCTGATTAGCTAATCCGGTGTTAGTGGTTTTAATTGACGATTAGGCTTAATCGGAGTTTTGAACAGCTGGGCCCTAGTTGCTACAATTTACTAAAGTATGCAACTGACACAATTACATGAGGATATCAACAGAACACAGAGAAAACTTAATTTTAGGTTGGGTGTCTGGAAAGTCTGGATAGCAAAATAAAGGTAATAAATTCACTGAAATGCTCTTGCTTATTTGGATTTAAAGTGCCCATATCGTCAAATTTTTTTATTTTCCCATGTGATTCTATATTCCATACAATGAACTTTGGCGAAAAAACTTTTCGATTTGGATAAAAAGCAATTTTCCTATGAAGTTTTAAAAACCTGAAAATCCTATTTTATTGCGGTCTACCCGTGCCGCTGATCACATCATCAACATGCTCAGATTTGTGACCTAGATTAGCTTCGCAGTCTATGCAAAATGCTCCTTTCCAGCATTTGGTATGAACTACTAAGTTTAATTTACAGAGGTAAAACAAGCGAAATAAGTCAGCCTGAAGCCATGTGTTCCTTAATCTACGTCACAACTTATTTCAAACCTGGGGAAGACTGGTGCAAATGGTGGACCAAAATGGTGGCAAATTTGAACGTTTTTAAAATTTCTAAAAAGATTGCATTTTATCTAAATCGCATTTTTCTTTCGCAGAAGTTCATTGGGTGATATATAGAATCAGATAAAAAAAATAAAAAAATTTGATGATATGGGCACTTTAACAGCTTAGATGTTTTTGTTTGTGTATAATAACTGGTTATCAGAGCAGCTTGTTTGTGTCTCTTCAGTTGACAAACTAATCACAGACCACTTGCCTTACATTTCAAACCCCTTTTAACCTACATGCCAGCCCATGGCATTCCACTTACCACTTACTCCATGTATTTCTTACTCTTTCTTTACTTTTAGTCTTAACTCAACCTTGTTGCAGTCACACAAGTAAGAGAAACTTCCTTCTTTTGTTGTGTTAAGCAGGTAACAAATGAATATGACAACAGCTCTTAAAAATCATGTAAGATCCTTGAAGCAAGGCTAGGCTTTTCACTAGGAAAGTGGTTATAGGTTAGATAGGGTTTTTCTGGGGTGAGCCGTGAGGACCTATAAACCAAATACAGTGAATATTCCGTTTATAGTCATTTCGCCACTAAGTCGGTCAATCGGTGAACAGTCAACTAATTAATCTTAATTAACCTTTTCACCACATTTCACTTTATAGTCTTTTTCACAGGAGTCAGTTTACGGAGTCAGTTTACAAGAGCGCTGTGATGGTAATATTAAGGTTAAATATTTGAAAAAGAGAAGAAAATTACCTTCAACATCATTTCTTATGAGCGGTGCATTATCCTCCTCGTCCGTGGGAACCATCTATTACAAAATAAAACTAAACAACGCAAATCTACACATGAAAGCCGAAAGGGGGAACCAAATGTGACAGGCGTCGACAGGCGTTTGATTGGAAGGAGGAAGTAGTACCCAGTTTCCCTACGCTTCTCCCACTAGAGAACCCCCCTGGAGTTGTAGACAGTCACTGGACAGCATTCGAAGGAAATTTTGGCGATGTTTGACACTCCAAAATCTGCACGTTCCGTAAAATTAAATCTATGGAAAGCATTTAACAACACTTAAGCAGCTCGTTTTTTAAACACCAACTAGCAGAGCTCTCAAGTTGATTTGTTGGCAAAGAGTGAGATCTGCAACGGCTCAGCCGTTTTGTGACGCCGCAGGCGTCACTCCACTAGGGGGGTCTGGGGGCATGCTCGCCAGAAAATTTTGAAAAATGGTAGCCAAGACGTGTTTTCCTTCGTTCTGAGCAGAAATGTCATGCTTTAAAAGTAAGTACCGGTATTTAGATCCCAGAATTTTCTTTTCGATGGCTCTGCACAAGAAAAAAGCGAGTACAAGCGAGTACAAACCAAACAATGCCTAAAAATTATATCATAAAACATAGTTTATTATGAAGGAACTTCACTAAAGGAGCAAGGAATCTCAAATGCGCGAGAAATAATAGTTTCCGCGTGAGAGCGTAAGATTGAATTTGTTTGCGTGAGTCTCACGCTCAATGCGTGAGACTTTGAGAGCTCTGAACTAGGTAAGTGTTTCGTTATTTCAGGAGGCCAATGGCCACTCCACTGGTATCGCAGGCTTGAATTTCAAAACTTCCTTAAAAAGTTGGTTATATAACTGCGATCAATCATGTCTTCATATTGTGCAGTTCCATAAAATATATCCATACATCTCTCAGGGAAGGTATTGGAATTTCCTGGGGTTTCTGTAAGACCATGAAGCTGGTAGAATATGCAGAGGAGTGAGGGAGGGTGGGCGGTGTTTCCTAGTAAAAATCCCTTCCGTGCAGTAGGTATGGACATTTTTCAAAACTACACATTTGGGTTTTTGTCATTTTAGAGCAATCGTCATAAGGTCACTCGAGTCTTTTTCAACTGCTACAACTGCTGCTTTAGTTCTTCATATAAGCGTAAGTGAGGGATCTCAGATCAAATATCCACAAGGTCAGCTAGATGATCTGACAAATTAAAAGAATGTTGAAAAATCATGATTTGATATGGTGGGAACAGTGCTGGGAAGGGACCTGGTTGAAATTCCTTTTTGACCCCTGCCTTAGAATCTTATCTGGAGCTCTGTGCTTTTTTAATAGTAGTGTCAGCAACAGGAGAGACTGTGGTGATGATGATGAGGATGATACCCAAGCTGGTAGTTTATAAAAGGGTGCAAACAAGGTGGAAAAGTTTTATTTGTAAGATGAATATGGCCAAGAGAAGATTTTATTGATAACATTTATTGATCAAATTTGAGGGACTGATGTACAGTTTTTGAACAGTAACAACTTGAAGTAACAACTTGAGCGCTTTCCATCTGGGATGGAATGAATGAGAAGTTTTAATTCTCACCAGTTTATAATGTTAGAATGTTCTGTCTCGTAATATCTCATATAGTTTGTGAATGACTACATATTTAGAATAATAATAGTCTATTGACAATTCTATAATTACATCTATAGATCTGATTTCCTCTTAATTTACATATATTGAGCACCATAAACAAGCTAAAACTTTAGCAGCAAGATGTGCAAAACTAATTTCTACCACCCATGGCTAAAATTGATAAGACTGGGAACAAGCCACCAACTTTGCTCATTGTAGCGATGGCTTTAAGCTAAAATTAAATCTGAAAAGCTGTCAAAAGCATACACAACTGTATATTTTGTAACAACAGAAAACAAAATGTGCTTACAAAGCAGTTAGATTGTAACTTTTGACAACTAACCGTATTCAGCTATAATTTACGACAGGAACAATTCTTAGTAATGTACATGTAAATGAAGACAGAACATGTCAATTATAGCAAGCCTGGTTTTCATCAGCAGGAAGATTGCACCAATCAATAGGTTTCTTGCCAGCTTTCTTTAAATACTCATTGGCTTGTGAAAAGTGCTTGCAGCCCAGGAAGCCACGGTGGGCAGACAAAGGTGAAGGATGGACAGCCTTCAGCACACAGTGCTTCTTCTGCAGAAGATAACAAAATAGG